>PVJC01024120.1:0-25789 GCA_004026665.1 Murina feae
TTTTTGTGAATGTTCCTTGGAAGGGACAATAAGTATCTTCTGTTATACTAAGTTCTATTTAAAACTGGTACATCATAAAAAAATAAATAAAACTGTTACATCAAAATCACTGAGAATTTAATTAAAATCTTCCACAACTGCTGCTATCTCCATTCCCCTCACTCTTCTTCAGCTTTTTCTCCTTCCTTTTTTTCTTTTGCTCTTCCTTCTCCTATCATCATCATTGTCTATTTGATGCAAAAAATTCTAAAAAAACCCTGGCATATATTAAAGTCCTCTTATATAGTTGTAGTTTTATAAAACTCTTGCATTTTAGAAAAACATTTGCCTTGCATAATTTGCTCCTATAGTATCTTACCTAATAATAGACAAACAGGTAAATTGACTGTCCTTTCACTATGCTCACCAGCCAATCAGGAGAGTATGCGAATTAACCCAACAAAGATGGTGGTTAATTTGCGTATGCAGGCCCAAAGCGGAGGAGGGGGAGCAGCCAAGACCAGAGGCTCTGGGGCTCGAGCAGCCAAGACCTGGGTCCCGGGTGCTGGAGGAAAACCGGTGCCGGCAGCCAGGGGAAGGGAAGGCCTATTGCACGAATCTCTTCGTGCAACGGGCCCCTAGTTTTATATATAAAGGTTTATAACGTATCTTCATTTATTGGGGTTTTATCACTTAAAAAAATCAATTTTTTCTGTGTAATGCCATTGACCTTAAATTACACTGTCTGAAGTTAATATTACCATCTCTGCTTTCTTTTTGTTTGCATTTATGTACAATTTTTGCTCTTATCTTTTTTTAAAAAAAGTTATACTTTATTATTTTTAGCCAAAGTATATAGAAACAAAATTAATAGCTTCCCTCTCCTTCCCCCAACGCACCCATCTTGAAGAAACATATTAAAAATTGGTATATCTATCCTTAAATTCACAAATAAATATAAACATGTTGTGGTGGGCTGAATAATGGCTCCCAAAATATCCAGATTCCAATGGTCTTTGGACATGTGATTAGGTTAGGGATCTTGAGAAAAGGAGATCCTTTTTCCTTGATTATCTGGGTGGACCCTAAATGCAATATTAAGTATCCTTTGAAGGAGACAGAGGTAGATTTGACACAGAAGAGGAAAACATGACAATGACAGTAAAGATTGGAATGAGGTGGCCACAAGCTAAGAAATACTGGCAGCCACAAGAAGCTGGAGAGAGCATGGCCCACCTACACCTTGATTTCAGCTCAGTGACACAGATTTTTTTTTTTACTTTTGATCTCCAGAAAGTCTTAAAAAATAATGTGTGTTGTTTTAAGCCACCAAATTTATACTGCTGTAATTTGTTACAGCAGCAATAGGAAATTCATACATAATAAGTCAAAATTTTCCCTTTAAAATATTTTACAAATATAACATCATATTCTTACAGTGTTCAACTAGTCTTTTTATTTTTAAAAAAATATATATCTTATTGATTTTTTTTAGAGAGGAAGGGAGAGAGCTAAAGAGTTAGAAACATCAATCATCTGCCTCCTGCACACCTCCTACTAGGGATGTGCACACAACCCAGGTACATGCCCTTGAGCAGAATTATACCTGGGACCTTTCAGTCCGCAGACCGATGTTCCATCCAAACCGGTTAGGGCCTTTTTACTCTTAATAGTGTATCAATTACATCTTAACATGTCAATATCTATATATCCTATTTTTTGAAAAAAACTGATTGATTTGAGAGATGAGAGAGAGAGAGAGAGAGAGGGAGTTATTGGTCTAACAACTGAGCTACCTGGCCAGGGCTAGATCCCATTCTTTTTAATAACCCAATATTATTTCATAGTATGTATCTAATTCATTTAACCATTTCACTCTGCATGGAAATTTTAGTTGTTTCCAATTTCTTATTGCAAACAGTACTGCAGTAAACATCTGGTATGTGTGTATGTGTATGTGTGTTTTATATGGATTTTTAAAAAATCCTCACCTGGTAATATTTTTTCCATTGATTTCTAGAGAGAGTAGAAGGGAGGGAGTAGTGGGAGAGAAAGAGAGAGAAACAGTGATGTGAGAGACAGTGATCAGTTGTCTCTCATACATACTTTTACCCGGGCTGGGGAACTGCAACCCAGGTACATGACCTTGACTGGGAATCAAACCCATGATCCTTCGGTCCATGGGCAAATGCTCTAACCACTGAGAAACCAACCAAGGCTGTAGGGATTTTTAGGGGAAAACAGACTTTTTTTTTTTTAATATTTCATTGATTTTTTACAGAGAGGAAGAGAGATGGATAGAGAGGTAGAAACATTGATGAGAGAGAAACATCAATCGGCTGCCTCCTGCACATCCCCTACTGGGGATGTGCCCACAACCAAGGAACATGCCCTTGACCGGAATCGAACCTGGGACCCTTCAGTCCGCAGGCCGACACTCTATCCACTGAGCCAAACCAGTTAGAGCAAAGAAAATAGACTCTTATGAGGATCCATGGGTAAGTACATTTTAAATTTTATATGCTGTCAGATTATTTTCCAGGAATGTTGCAACAATTCACACTCCCTTCTGATTTGACTTTCCCTCAGTACAAGTGAAGTTGTGCATCTTTTCATATTTTTTTGGCAATTTGTATTTTCTATTTTATTTAACACTTGTTTAGTTCATTTTTTCATTTTTTTATATTTTATTGATTTTTTACAGAGAGGAAGAGAGAGGGATAGTTAGAAACATCGATGAGAGAGAAACATCGATCAGCTGCCTCCTGCACACTCCCCCCTGGGGATGTGCCCACAACCAAGGTACATGCCCTTGACTGGAATCCAACCTGGGACCCTTCAGTCTGCAGGCCAACGCTCTTATCCACTGAGCCAAACTGATCAGGGCCATTTTCTCATATAGATTATTTGCCTTGATATTTTTTCTGTTGTGGATTTTAGAAACATTTCTCTAGTCTTTCAGTTAGTCATTGATCTTACTCTCCTTCCAATTTTTGCCCACTTAATCTAAAATTACTATTCTTTATGCCTTAATCAAGAAATCCCACCTGTCAGTTCCTCTAATATAGTATTTTGTAACAGATATTTCTCTCTTATTGCTCATTCCAAATCCATCATTGCCTGCCTGATGGGTCTCAAAGACTGAATCGATCAGTTAGTGTAGGTTATATTATGCAGCAGTAACAAATGATCCCTCAAGTCTCAGTGACTTACAACAAAGTTTTATTTCTGCCTTACAACAAGTCCACTGATTGTTTCAGTTACAGCTATTGACACAGTCTTTATCTGGAATATTGTTCGTCATCTTGGCAAAGGGACAGAGAGCATAAAAGTTTCAGCTGTAACTGACACATTAGTTTTGCTCACATTTCACTGACCAAAATTAGTTACATAGTCATGCTTAAGTTCACTACAGCAAACAAATAAATCTATCTACAAGGCAAATCACTGAATACCTATGAAGAGTTATCAGTCTACCATACACACACAGATGTGTGCGGGCAATGGAAACGTCATATCACAAGTCATATAGAGGCATTTACTTGAAGTAAGTAAACCAAGACAAAAAGAAAGAAACAGAAGAGACACCTCCCAGTGTCAGTGGAATCAAATGGCTTGGCCCAGTGTTGCTTTTATTCTTCTACACAAGGGTCAACTTCCTGGGGCACTTCAGGCAGCCGCTGGACTGAACGATCTTTTCCCTCAGTTCAGATAGAGCCTCCGGAGGTGCTGGCTCCCCAGTCTTTCCCTGGCATAGTACATCAGTGCACAGATGTGTCCCTGCGCCTGCATCGCAATGCCCCACATCATCCTCTCAAGAACCCAAAGCCTCAGATGAGGTCCCTTTCAGGATCAGACCTCTCTTTAGAAAAGAGAAATGGTAAGGATGTTTGTTCAGAAAACACTCTAACGTACATTTTGTTCTTGGTCATTTCATTTTAGTTTCTTTCTCTAAGTCCAGAAGTCTTCTAAAAGCTCATTCTAAGTCCTTCACATCTTTGCCATCCACTATCCCCACTACGTGTGTCTGGAGTTCTCATCTCTCTTGCGACATGATCACCAAGTTTTATTTGCCATCACTGTGGTAATCGTTATTGCTGCTCACTGATGCCTGGTTCTCTTCTCTTTCTGGAAGTCTGATGGGATGCACTTTCTGGCTCCTCTGTGGCTGGTTCTGTGGTAGTTTGACATGAATTGTGAGTAGAGCTGATGTTTGTCACCGTTAGCTTGAGAATGTGTTAATGTGAGGTGTTCTTTTCCTCTGGAAAAAGCCATCCATATTTTGGGATTAATTGTTGCATAGTCTAGCCTATGTTGACTGAAACTATCATCCCTTTTCAGGTATTTAAAATACATGACTCAGATACATAATAATCTTTGATATGTCTTTAGACAAAATGGGTAGAAAATGTTCCATAACTTGTAATGGATAGATAGTCCAGCACTCTTATCTTCCCAAGTCATATTTAAATTAGCTCAATCATCCAGATGCCATTTAGATGGGAAATTCAGATCCTACTTTGATTTTTTGCATACCTTTTGTATCACAGTTACACAGGGTATTTGCTGAAAACAGACTTGCATGGTACCCCTCAAATCAGAACCTCTGGAAGCAGGACTCAACATGCCCCCAAATCACTTTCATGCACTTAACACATGATCTTCTTAGTCTAAAATCACTGTGCCCACTTTGCCTGTCTGATCTGCACATGACTTCTAGATCAGTACTATCCAGCAGAACTTTCTGCAATGATAGAAGCTTCTATACATGCACTTCTAGCCACTAGCCACATGTGGCTATTGAGCTCTTGAAATATGACTAGTCTGAGAAACAGAATTTAAATTTAATTTAAATGTAGCTAGAGGCTACCGTACTAGACATTGCAGTTCTAGATTGCTAGTCCTTGAGAGCAAGAACTATATCTTTAATTTCTGCATTCTCTCTGTGCCTGGAATAGAATAACCCAGTAAATAAAAACTGAAACAGAAAATAGGCCTATATTATTTCCATTTTTAAAAGTTATATCAAGGAAAGAATACCAAAACAGGATTATAAAATTATGGTATATTGTACTTGTTTCTCTTAAATTTTTTTTCTCGTGATGAGAACTTTTATGACCTACTCTTTTAGCAACTTTCAAATATCCACTACACTATTATTCAGTACTAAAGGCTGGTGCATGAGATTCGTGCACTGAGGGGGAGAGGGGGGAGTCCCTCACCCGGCCTGTGCCCTCTTGCAGTCCAGGACCCCTCGGAGGATGTCCACCTGCTGGCTTAGGCCTGATCCCCTCTTCCCCCCGCCCCATTGGCCCTAAGCTGGCAAACATCCCTCTCAGTCTGGGGCTCTTGCAGTCCAGGACCCCTTATTCCTTACCGCCTGCCTGCACTGGAAGTGGGAGAGGCTCCCATCACTGCCACTGTGCTCACCAACCATGAGCCCAGCCTCTGGCTGAGCAGCACTCCCCCCCTCTGTGGGAGTGAACTGACCACCAGGGGGCAGCTCCTGCATTGAGCATCTTCCCCCTGGTGGTCAGTGTGCATCATAGAGACTGGTTGTTCTGCCATTGGGTCGATATTAGCGTTTTATTGTATAGGATAGTTAGCATTTTGTATGTTACATTCCCATGATGTAAGTTTGTACAGTTCACCCATCCCCCAACTCTGGCAATCATAACTCTGTGTTCTGTACCTATGAGCTTTACTTTATTTTTTATTTTTAAAAATTTCTTGGAGTAACTTTGATTTATAACATTATACAAATTTCAGATGTACAACCTTATAATTTGACACCTATATATTCTCTATTGTGTGCTATAATTGAAGAATTATAGTCTCCTTCCATCACCATATATCTGACCCCCTTTATTCTCTTCATCCTCCCTGAGACAGCCTAGTAAGCCAGGACAGGTGAAAGAGGGAAACTGAGACTACTTTACCATTTTATTTTTTTAGATGCCACATATAATAAGATCCCATGATATTTGTGTTTTGTCTGATTTATCTCACTTAAAGCCATCAAGGTCCACCCATGTCGTTGCAGATGTCAAGATCCCATTCTTTTTATGGCTGAATAATATTCCATTGTGTGTGTGCATACACACACACACACACACACACACACACACACCATATGATGGTGGACAGAGGGAGCAACCTGCAGGCAATCCATGATTTTCCTTAAAAACAACTCTTAAAAATAAATAGGAAAATTAGGCTTTCAAGTCCATAAATTTCTATCTGACAGAGCAGAGGGTCTGCAAATTCACAGACACATCATTTATTAATTTTTTTTTTACAAAGTTCACATTAGTTACTTACACTTAGAGGTAACTAATGTGATCAATTTTCAAATCTGGCAACCCCAGATGCTCATACTACCACACGAAAGCAATCTGCTGGATCAGGGCCAGAAAAGAGTTGCTTTCTGCAAACTCTCCCTTAAAGACCGGTTTGGCTCAGTGGATAGAGCATCGGCCTGCAGACTGAAAGGTCCCAGGTTCGATTCCAGTCAAGGGCATGTACCTTGGTTGTGGGCACATCCCCAGTAGGGTGTGTGCAGGAGGCAGCTGATCGATGTTTCTCACTCTCTATCTCTCTCCCTTCCTCTCTGCAAAAAATCAATAAAACACATTAAAAAAAAAAAAAGTCTGCTTCTGAAAAAAAAAAAAAAAAGACTTTTGGAATAAATCACCACCCCTCCTTGCCTCTTGCTCTGTGCTGGTTCCTGGAACAGATTGTTGTCCTGAACTGGTCAAGCATGTACTTTCTCAAATCTGACAGCACTCAGGTACGAGTACCTGTGACAATTCCCAGTGCTGCAGGGATCCACTTTGTCTTCGGCCTCCTAGATACCCAATGTTTGCAAACTTCCCTTAATAAAATCTATTAATTACCAGATTGGAGTGGCCAGCCTCTTCAGTCATTCCCTGCCCTTTGCTTACAGAGGTAGGTTTTCAGACTTAGGACTTTTCCCTAGTCTGTATATACTAGTAATAATATGTGAGGATTAGATGAGCAAATGTAATAGACCATGGCATGTATAACAAATAAATGTATCCTCTTGGATCTGGTGAAAAGTAAATTAGTCTTGCATTCAATTTTTTACGTGTCCCCCCCCTCCCCCCCGCAACTAAGTACACTATTTGGAAGTAGCTGTACATAAATATTCATTGAGAGCACAAGACCACTTAGAAGGAATGTTAAATGATCAGCACTGGCTTAGGATAACTCCCGCTGTTTTTTATCATCATGGGAATGCCTGGGTACAACTATTGCATTTTTGAGGCACGGTGTCTACCCGAGTGAGTTGGTACATACAATATCTTGGTATGAATTAGGCAAAACTGATCACTCCCTCACCTGTAAAACTTTATACATCCTTCATTTCACTTCATACGGAATTCTAATAGAACATATACTATACATTGTTACAGTTATAGTTTGTTGAATTTATGCCTTGCTTTGTTTAAAAAAAGAGCTATGGCAATTAGTTACATACTTATGTGTTTATCTTCCTCCCCAAAGTGAGAGTTTCTTGAATAACTGTCACATCCATATACTACTCTCACTGTTCTGTGAGGTGATCTGAGTAGGATTTTAAATGTGCTATAATAAGCAAATGAGTCTAATATAAAGTTTAGGGGATTATCTAGGAATTTATGTGAAAATCAGACTCAGCCTGCTTCTCTCCATTGGTAGATGAGAAAAACCAAAGCCTGGGAATAGAATCATTAAGTGATTTGTTGGAGGTTATCTAGCCAGACTCTGAAATTCCCTTCAACCGGTCCAGAGGCCAATCCACCATATCGACCTGCTTTTCAGAACCCAGTAATTTGGTGTCTATCTCTACTGCCTCACTACAGCTGCTATTGTTAGTAATCAAACACTTTTGTGTTACTAAATCCAGTCACTGCTTTTCGCCTTGAAATACTTGACCTACTTGTGGTCTCTGTCCTGCTGACTGTCTCCATCTTGCAATTCTTCCCCACCATGGCTTCAGAGGCATTCCCCACCTACTTCTTCCATCTCTCTGGCTATTCTTCCTCAGACTTTCTTGGGCTTCTGTTCATCTTGCCATTCTTTTTAAGTGAGTGTTTTCTGGGCTCTATCTTTGGTCCTCTTTATTGATTCTTCTATATTTCCTCTCTGATCTATGCCTGGGGCTCACACTACCAACAGTAAGTTAATGTCTTCCACATCTATTTTAACTCAATGTCTCACCATCACAGACCTGTGTAATTCTACTGCTCATTAGTTCCCTCTAGATGTGCAACTTTCCTCCATCAGGTAACAGTCACATTGCAGTAATCTTGGAGGGAACCTAATTAATTGCACCCTTCTTTTCCAGATAAAGGAGAATGCAGCCAGCGACCAACTATCATCTTCACCACTGACTGTATCAGTTTCCTATTGTAAAAAATTACCAGAAGCTTTGGGGCTTAAAATACACGTTTATTACTAGTTTTGGAGATCGGTAATCCTAAAATAAAGGCATTGACTGGGATGCGTTCTTTCTGAGAGCTCGAGGGGAAATTGTTTCCTTGCCTTTTCCAGCTTCTAGAGCATGCCTGCATTCCTGGCTCCATCTTCAAAGTCAGCAGTACAGACTGTCCAAATCTCTCTGATCTCTGCTTCCATCATCCTATTTCCTTTTCTGACTATGACTCCTGCCTCCAGCCCAGCCTGATTCCAAGATAATCTCTCCATCTCAAAATCCTTAATTTAATCACAGCCGCAAAGTCCCACTTACCATGTAAGGTTAACATATTCACAGGTTCTAGAAGAGTAGGACATGAACATCTTTGGGGCATTATTCTGTACTAGAGGCCCATTGCATGGAATTTGTGCACAGGTAGGATCGTTTGGGGTGGCCTATGGTGATCAGGCCCTAGCTTGTACCCCCCCACCCCAGGCTTGCACCCCCAGCCTCACAGTCCCGCCTGGTACCCCGCCTGGGCTTCGCACCGCCTGCTTGCCAGCCCTGCCCCCACCTCTGGTCACGGTCTTCGGGGTGACTGGCAGGTGATTGGGGCTCCCGCTTGCACCTGCCTTGGCCTGGCGCTGCCTGCTCACTGCCCCGCCTCACACCCACCTTGGTCTGCCACCGGTTCACCTACTCCATCATTCCGCTGTGGTCTGGCTCTCCACGGGCCCATTGGGGCAGGCACTGTTTCTACTGCCATGTTGCCAATGCCCACCATGTTCCGTGCCGCCTCCTGGTGGTCAGCACATGTCATAGCGAGCAGTCAAACTCCTCGTGGGTTGAATTCCCGCCCAAGGGGTCAATTTGCATATTAGGGTTTTATTATATAGGATACTCCCACTGAAAAAGTATTGGATATTATCTATAGACAGAGAGCTTCCTAATGCCAAACTCTGGAATTAAATAGGTTTACTAACTTTGTAGCCTTGGACCAGGCACCCTCAACCCCACCCCAAGGCCCTGTTCCTGGAGCAGAGAAGAACACCAGGACAGTTGTGTGAAGGCAGCTTCCTTTGGGTACACATCCTTTTTTTCCCCTAAATTCACCAATCAGAAAGTCACTACTCCAGGGAGGAGTGAGCTGGAGGCAGGCACAGCGGGATACTAATGGCTGTCACTCCCTATGGAAGGAGACATCCTGAGTGAAGAATAAGCATTTACCTAATAAACATATTTATATTTGAACTCATCATCATAGCCCGCAAGTCTAGTCATCCCCCTAGGACTGCCACCACTAGCAACTTAGATCAGAAGCCTTTGGACAGCCGGGAAATTCAGTTTTCTTTGCATTTAGCTAAATGTTTCCACCATCTACCCCAGCAGCACCCACATCAGAAATGGGGCCTGCACATTCCCCTGGCGCTGTCCACTCCACCACCTTCACATCTACCCCTTCCCATGGCCAGTGACTGGCAATGAGTTGGTTCTGCTCATTACTTATCTGGCCTCAAAACTAATCTCCCTGCCTCAAGCCTTACTCTTCGCGTCCCTTTTCACTTTCACACACCTTCACGCGGGAAGCTTCTTTTGCCTGGAATTATGTCCTTTCCAGGTGCTCTCTCCAAACTCCCGCACTGGAATGTGGCTGGAAGGCCGTTCTTTTTTTTGTTACATTCTCACTGGAGGGTATTTTCTCCACTGATTTTCAGAGAGAGAGTGGCAGGAAGGGGGATGTGAGAGAGACTCATCAGTTGGCTGCCTGCGCCAGCCCAGGCCAGGGATTCAGCCTGCAACCAAGCTCCATGCCCTCGACCAGCCTCCAGCCCACGACCCTTCAGTCCGCGGGCCCCACGTCCCTTCTTTTTTTTTTTTTTAATTTTTATTAATTTTTTACAGAGAGGAAGGTAGAGGGATAGAGAGTTAGAAACATCAATGAGAGAGAAACACTGATCAGTTGCCTCCTGCACACTTCCCACTGGAGATGTGCTCCCACCAAGGTACATGCCCTTGGACTGGAATCGAACCCGTGACCCTTCAGTCTGCAGGCCGATACTCTATCCACTGAGCCAAACCGGTCAGGGCCCACGTCCATTCTTAACTGCTTTGGTTTGCCCGCCCGCCTTCTCTTACAACAGAGCCTTACAGAGCACCTCTGCACGCAGTCTTTCCTTCAGCCTCACAACTCTCCGACGCAGGCTGGAAGGGCATTGTGACCCATCCTACTGGTAGGATGAGGGAATCGAGGGTCGGGATCTCTAGGCTGGGCCCATTACCCCCTCCCGAGGCAGCAGGGTCCCTCGCAGTCCTCCGCCCGCTGCGCGCACTCGGCCCCGCCGGCTGCACGCCTCGGAGAACCCCCCGCACTTCGCAGGAGTAGGCTATGGCTTCCGCGCCGGCCTGGACGAGGCCCTGCTCGCTCCACCACAGGCGGCGCCCGGTACACTCGCGGGCCGCGATCCAGCTGGGGACCTTCCCCTCCGCAGTGAAGAGGTCGGTGACGCCACACAGTGACGTGCGGTGACGTCACTTACCCGGAGCCAGGTGCCGGAAGGGCAGCCACACCCTGGGTTCCCCCCCCGCCCCGCTCCGGAGGGCAAAGGGTCGGGCGGGTGGGGAAAACCAGCAAAAACCCGCCTGAGGCGACCTCGGGGCCGTGAACCCTCGGACCCCGTCCGCCGTCCGCCCGACGGTTGCTAGGTGACGCCAGCGCGCCGGGGCGCGTGCGCGGCCACGGCGGTGTGCGTGAGAGCGGACGCGCGCCGCGGAGGCGGCGGCGAGGACGGCGGCGACGGCAGGGGCCCAGGGGGCGGTGGCTACGAGGGGGCTGCGCAGCCGGCGGAAGCGGCCTCTGAGCCGGCGGCGGGGTCGCAGAACTTGGTCGGGGTGAGTAGCCCGGGCCTCGCCGGGGGCGTGGGGCCTGGCCGCACCTGCCGCGCGGGCCCGGGCGCGGGGACGCACGCCCCCACCGCACCTGCGCGCGCCCCTCGGCGCCCCTCCTCCGCGGACGGGGGCTGGCGAGGGTCAGTTTCTGGACGCGGGCGCTCTGGGAAGCGGCTGCGAGGGGCCGGCGGGGACTGTTGTTGTGAAAAGGTTTAGTGAGAAGTAGGTGTCTGGGGGCTGCGGGGTGGCTCCGCCAGGCTCCCGAGATGAGTCAAGCCCGGAGGAGCCCGGGCTCCCAGAACGGCGCCCCGTCCTCCCTGAGACGAGGCTGCCGAGACGAGAGGCGGCGGCACCACCAGGGACGCCGGGGTTGGGGTTCGGAAAGTTTGGCGCTGCCGGGGCCTTCCGCGCCGCCGCCCTGGGACGAGGAGCCGGTGGCTAAGTACAGAATTGTGAATCAGTGCTTGCGAGCGGCGCCGGACACACCCACGGCCTGGGGACGGCGCGCTGCCGGCGGAGATAGGGGGCCCGCCCGTCCCCCAGAGCTTCCGACTTGGCATGTACGTGCGCGGGCTGCACCCACACCTCACACCGCGTTCTGGGCGATTTTTTAAAATCACACGGTCGCTACCGAGTGGCGGCCGAGGGGCGGGTGTCTGTGTGCAGCCAGCCAGCCCTTCCTCGCAGACTCACACCGGCTGTTCTGTTTCCCAGAACGGAGGCTCCCCCGCTCTTTGTTTTTGTTAAACGTTTACCAAGTAGAAAGTGCAGGTTCTGCCCAGCGTGCGGCCCGGTGGGGGAGTTGCTGGCGGTCAGACGTGGGAACCTGCGCGCCGGGCTTCTCCCGGGTACCCGGGCGCCGGCTGCCGTTCCCGTCCTGGGGAGGAAGCATCGGGGGGAGGGAAGCCCTCGGTCCCCTCTGACCGTTGATGGAGGCGACGCCTGGCCTCTGTAGAGAAGATAAACTGTGCTGAGGTTTCATCCTGGTCTGTGCGGGGAAACTTGCCTCCGAGTTCCCGTGCAGCTGGGATCCGGTTTCCTGACGGAGGGCCTGGGAAGTGTGCTGCCGCCTGAAGTTCTGACCTCAGGGCGCCCGTGCTCGGGATTCAGTGTCCCTTGCTCTCTCCGGAGTTATGATAGCGTTTTAGGACAGGAGTCACGTGTGGTTTTCATCATGGCTGTGTGTCTTCAGTACTTACAGACGCGCTTGCCACAGAATAGGCGAGCAAGAGGTATTGGTTATATATATATATCAAGCATTTAAATAGATATTTTATTGATTTTTTTTTACAGAGGAAGGGAGAGGGATAGAGAGTTAGAAACATGGATGGGAGAGAAACATCGATCAGCTGCCTCCTGCACACCCCCTTACTTAGGATGTGGCGGCAACCAAGGTGCATGCTCCTGACCTGAATCGAACCTGGGACCTTCAGTCCACAGGCCGACACTCTCTGTCCACTGAGCCAAACCCGTCAGGGCATTAGCAGGCATTTAGGTAGTTTAATACATGTGCCCTTCTCCCCAGTATTATGCCCCATGTGGGAAGAGGATTGTTGGGATTTCTAACATACATATTTTTTTATTTTATTGATTTTTAGAGAGAATGGGAGAGGGAGAGAGAGATAGAAATATCAATGACGAGAGAGAATCATTGGTCGGCTGCCTCCTGCACACCCCACGCTGGGGTTGAGCCCGCAGCCAAGGCATGTGTGTGTGTGCCCTTGATGGGAATAGAACTCTTGACTTTTCAGGCCACAGGCTGGTGCTCTATCCACTGAACCAATCCAGCCTGGGCGATTGTTGGGATTTCAAAGGACTTAGAAGACCTGGCTTTTTCCCCTTGAAGAGCAAACTGCCTGGTTAGGGAAATAAAGCATATGTATAAAGATAATTATGAAACCAAATGGGGTAGTATGTAAACAAATGCTATGTGAGCTGCTGCACTTTACTAGTAAGTGCACTAGAAATTCAGAAAAGATAAAAGACATGTGCTGAGTTAATGAACATTTTGGAAGAGGTAAGATTCGAGCTGGTCTTTGAAAGAAGAGCAAACTTTGAATTAGAGAAGAGATAAGAAATCAGATGTTGAGAAAATAGTGTGAATTTGGCTGTTGGGGGGATATATTGAGGAGACACTTGTCGAATGAGTGGAGCAGAAGGTCTCTGATAGGGGCCTATTGGAGATAGAAGGGTTAGCAGATTGGAGGGGAAAGTGTTTAGGTTCAGGCAGGCTTTATCAGCATCCCACTGATAGCAAGGTAAAGTCCTCTTGCTGGGCGGGATGGGCGTTGTCCTACTCAAGCAGAGTCTTAATACATTGAGGGGATATTACAGTTGACACCAGGTTGTTGTGCGCTTCGGATTTCTGTTACTTGAACAAATGCCTCACTAATGTGCTTGAATCTTAGATGTTTAGTCAGCAGCGCATGTCCCCATTTCTAAAATCTATCTGATGTGCTGGGTCCATTCCATTGGAAATTTATTGACATGGTGTACCCAAAGCAATTATTCTGCCATTCTCACTCTCAGTGGTACAGTTGTGAGTGGGATTCTCTCTCATAGTGTCCTGTGAGGTTACTGCTGATCCTGTAAAAATAAAAGCAATAATGTTAGCTGTGGAATTGACCACTGAATGCATGGGTGGGTGAAACAACAAACTGATGTTTTGTTTTCTCTCTCATCAATAAAGATTTAAGAAAAATATTGACAAAAAGATTTGAGCAAATTAAATATGCTGCTGTTAAATATTGAATTTTTGGGTCTTTACAGTATCTTTTGTTGTGGTTATGTTAAAATTCTTTTGAATGGTGTAAACTGAAGGTGAATTGCTAAGCTAAGATGTATAAAGTTGCAACACTAAATGTTGCATTATTTAACAACTCAGCAAATATTTATTGGGTGCTGGCTGTGGCTAAGCACTATGTTGGGTGCTGGGAAGACAAAGAATAAGACAGTATATTCCTGAGATACTAAGCGTTTGTCTGAGGAGACAAACCACTAGCCATGTTATGTTATAAGAACTAATTACTTTTGGAGTGAATAAAATGCAGAGGGAATAGATCACTTTGACTAGGAAAAAATGATAGAGACAGGAAAGCTTTAAAAATAAAAGGAATGAACTTGGTCCCGAAGGTTGAGTACAATTTTGCCACAAGTAAAAGGGAAAACAAGCATTCCAGGCAGAGGGGACAGCATAAGCCAATTGCCAAAGATTAAAATTGAACAGGGTTTTGGAAAATCTTGAGTTGTTTCTTGTAGGCTTGTTGTATGGCAGGAGTATTGAGGCAGGAAAGGCATGGTTGGGACCCAATTATGAAGGGGTCTTCCATTCCATTCATTTTTTAAAGTTGAATTTATTGGTGTGACACTGGTTAATAAAATTAAATAGGTTTCAGGTGTACAATTTCTGTAGCATCTCTATATTGTATTGTTGTGTTTACCACCCCAACTCTAGTCTCCTTCCAATACCATTTATCCTCACTTTGCCCTCTCCTATCTCCTTCTCCCCTGGTAATCACTACACTGTTACTTGTATCTGTGTTTTTTTTTTTTTTTTCTTAGTCCCTTCACCTTTTTCACCCAGTTCCCCCCATTCACTGTACTCTGACAGCTGTCAGTCTGCCTCTGTATCTGTGAGTCTGTTTCTATTTTGTTTGTTTATTAAATTCTACATATAAGTGAAATCATGTGGTATTTGTCTTTCTCTTAACTGGCTTATTTCACTTAGCATAATGCTCTCCAGGTCCATCCATATTATCACAAAAGGTCAGATTTCCTTCTTTTTATGGCTGAGTAGTATTCCATTGTGTAATGTACCAAAGCTTTTTTATCCACTCATCTAATGATGGGCACTTGGGTTGCTTCTAAACCTTGGCTATTGTAAATAATGCTGAAATGAACAGCATTTATTAGGGTGGATCTATTTTTTTGAATTAGTATTTCAGGTTCCTTCGGATATATTCCCCAAAGTGGAATCCCTGGGTCATAAGGCAATTCTATTTTTAATTTTTTTTAAGTAACTCCACACTGCTTTCCACAGTGGCTGCATCAATCTGTATTCCCACCAGCAATACATGAGGGTTTCCTTTTCTTCACAACCTTGCCAACACTTATTGTTTGTTGATCCTATAATAAAAGACTAATATGCAAATCGACCAAACGGCAGAATGACCAGTTGCTATGACACTCACTGACCACTGGGGGGCAGATGCTCAATGCAGGAGCTGACCCCTCGTGGTCAGTGTGCTCCCCAGGGGGAGTGCTGCTCAGCCAGAGGCTGGGCTCATGGCTGGTGAGAGCAGCATTGGAGGTGGGAGCCTCTCCTGCCTCCATGGCAACACAAAGTATGTCTGATGGCTTATGCCTGCTCCCTGGGGAGCGGGTCTAAACTGGCAGTCAAGACATTTCCCCAAGGGTTCCTGGACTGTGAGAGGGTGCAGGTGGGGTTAAGGGACCCTTCCCGACAAGTGGACACATTTTTGTGCTCTGGGCCTCTAGTCTATTTTAATAGTAGACAGATATGTAAATTGACCATCCCTCTGCGATACCCACAGCCAGTCAAGAGTCACTATGCAAATTAACCCGACAAAGATGGTGGGCCTGTGGCCAGCCAGGCGCTGAGCAGCGGGGGGCTGGGTGGGGTGCCACTGGAGTGTCTGGTCCTGTCAGCCTGGCCTAGGGGTGGCTGAAGTTCCCAGTCCTTTTGGTTTCTGTAGCCCCTGGACCAAGAACACAGGGAGCACCAGGAATTCTGGGAATCATAGTTCTCGTGGCAAGCCCTGGACCAGAAGCAGAAGCCCAGAGCACGGGGAGCACCAGGAATGCTGGGAATTCTGGTAGTTCTGGTGGCAGACACATTGTGGGATCTCCTAGACACTAGAGCAAAGTGAGCCTGGAGCAAGTTACTGTTGCGATGGGGGATGGAGGGAAAGCAAAGGTGAGAGACCTAAGTAAAGTCAGAGTGTTTAGGAAAAATTAAAAGGAAGATATCCTGCAACTTCTAGGAAATCTCCCCAATGGAGCAAAGAAAAAAAAACCTCTATTATTCTGTGAGCATCAAACCAGACTGGGTTGGGGTCTCAGACAATTCGCTCATATGATTGCAAAGACAGACAGAAACGCCCAGATTAGAGAGGGCTCCCCTGAGGGCTCCCAGATTGGAGAGGTGCAGGTTGGGCTGAGGGACAAACCCCCCCACCGTGCACGAATTTCGTGCACCGGGCCACTAGTTTATTGATAATAGCCATTCTGACTTAATTTGCATTTCTCTAATGATTAGTGAGGTTAAGGATCTTTTCATGTCTATTGACATGTCCTCTTTGGAGAAGTGTCTATTCTGGTCCCTTGCCCATTTTAAAATTGGATTGTTTGTTATTTTTGATGTTGAGTTGTCTGAGTTCTTTATAAATTTTGGATATAACCCCTTTTCAGATATATCATTGGCAAATATGTTCTCTCATTCAATGGGTTGTCTTTTTAATTTGTTGATGATGGTTTACTTTTGCTGTGCAAAAATTTTTTAGTTTGATGTAGCCTCATTTGTTTATTTTTTCTATTGTTTCCCTTGCCCAAGTAGATATATCAGGAAAAAAATGTTGCTTTGAGAAACGTATGAGATTTACTGCCTGTTTTCTTCTAGGAACTTTATGGTTTTGTGTCTTACATTCAAGTCTTTAATCCACTTTGAATGTATTTTTGTGTATGGTGTAAAAAGGTGGTCTAGTTTCATTTTTTCATCCAATTTCCCCAACAACATTTATTGAATAGACTGTCTTTATCCAATTACATGTTCTTGCCTCCTTTGTCAAATATTAATTGACCTTAAAGATGTGGGCTCTCTGTTCTGTTCCATTGATTTATATATCTGTTTTTACCAGGTGTACTGGTTAATAATGCAGATTTTTTTCAATAGCTGGAGTTACACATATGTTGATATATATGCAATTTGGTATGTATGCTTTTTTGTTGTATTGACAGCAAGCTTCAAAACTTCATGTCAGATTTTCTGAAGGTGTTAACATCGTAGATATTTTTACGCTTAAAAATGTCAAGTTTTGTGCCAAAAAAAGAGCATTTGCACGATGTTTTAATTCATTACTTTATTTTGAAGAAAAGTGCTGCTGAAAGTTATCATATACTTTGAGAAGCTTATGGTGAACATGCTCCATCTCAAGATACTTGTGAACGCTGGTTTAAATGCTTTAAAAGTGATGATTTCGATGTGAAAGACAAAGACCATCCAGGTCAACCAAAAAAATTTGAAGGCCAACAATTACAAGCATTATTGGCTGAAGGTGCATGTCACACTCAAAAATAACTTGCAGAAAGATTCAGTGTTGCTCAGCAAACAATTTCCAATCATTTACAAGCAATGGGAAAGATTTTAAAGGAAGGAAAATGGGTGCCACATCAACTGAACAAAAGACAAATGGAAAACTGAAAAGTCATCAGTAAAATGTTGCTTCAACAGCACGAAAAAAAGTATTTTTTGTATTCAATTGTGACTGGTGATGAAAACTGGATTTATTTTCAGAATCCTAAATGCACAAAATCATAGGTTAAGCCAAATCAACCATCTACATCGACTGCAAGGCCAAATCATTTTGGAAAGAAGACAATGCTCTGCATTTGGTGGGATCAGGAAGGTGTGATATGAGCTTCTAAAACCAGTTCAGACCATTAATACTGATCGTTACCAACAACAAATAATCCATTTGAATCACACTTTGATCATAAATGACCAGAATGTGCCAGAAAAGATGGCTAAGTAATTTTGCTTCATGATAATGCACCATCACACACTTCAAAACCAGTTAAAGACACGTTAAAAGATCTTGCCTGGGAAGTGTTAACCCACTCGCCGTATTCAAAAATATCTTGCTCCTTCAGGTGACCACTTGTTCTGATCTATGGCACATGTACTTTCTGAGCAGCACTTCACAATGTATGAAAAAGTGGAAAATTGGGTCTCTGAATGGTTTGCTTCAAAACCAGAAAATTTCTATTGGGACAGTATCCACAAATTACCTGAAAGATGGGGGAAATGTGTAGCTAGTGATGGACATTACTTTGAATAGATAGCTTTTAATGTTTCTCTTAAAATTATGGTGTTTTCTTTGATTTCAAAGTCCGCATTATTAACTGCTACATCTGGTATACCAGTACCATGTTGTTTTGATTACTAGGGCCATGTATTATAGTTTGATATTCAGTAGAGTGACTCTTTCAATTTTCATTCTTCTCTGTCAAGATTGTTGTGGCTATTTGGGGTCTTTTGGGGTCATAATGCATTTTGAAATATTTGTTCTAATTCTGTGAAATATGCCATTGGTATCTTAATAATTGTGTTGAATCTATAGGTTGCTTTGGGTAGTATGGACATTTTAATGATGTTAATTCTTCCTATCCATGACCATAGTATATGCTTCCCCTTATTTGTATCTTTTGTTTCTTTGTTCAGTGTCTTATAATTTTCGGAGCAGAGGTCTTTTAAATCTTTGGTTAAATTTATTCCCAGTTATTTTATTATTTTTTTGATGCAATTGTAAATGGGATTGTTTTCTTAGCTTCCTTTTGTGACAATTCAGTATTGGTGTATTGAAATGCAGTTGATTTCTGTATATTTTGTGTTCTGCTACTTTACTGAATTCATCAGTTCTTATACTTTTTCTTTTGAATTGAATCTTTTGGGTTCTTTGTATACAGTGTCATGTCATTGCAATGACAGTTTTACTTCTTCCTTTCCAATTTGAATTCCTTATATTTCTTCTTCTTGTCTGATTGTGGCTAGTTCTTCCAACACTATCTATCTATCTATCTATCTATCTATCTATCTATCTATCTATCTATCTAAAATCCCAATATGCAAATAGACCGAATGGTGGAACAACTGAACAACCAGTTGCTGTGACGTGCACTAACCACCAAGTAGTGCACGCGGAACATGGTGGGCTTTGGCATTAGGTGGCAGACAGAGGAACATGATGGGCATTGGTTGTGGCGGGATAGTGGAACAGGTGAGCAGGAGTGCCAGATCAAGGTGGGGTGCTGGTTGCTGTCATTGGGGTGAGCCTTTGGTGGTTACTGAAAATTTTTTGCTCCCATGTACCGCTGTCCAGCTGGGCACTCACACCTGCTGCCGGCACCCACACCTGCTGCTGGTGCTGGCCCTGCTCACACCCACTGCTGGCCATCAGTGGGTGTGAGTGGCAGCTGCCGGCCCTGTTCACCCTGAGGCTTCTCCACCTCCCCCTGCTCCTGAGAGGCGATCAGGGCAGCAGCCACTGCTCGCACCCACTAATAGCACCAGTCCCACTCGCACCCACTGCTGATGCCGGCCCCAGTTACTCCGCGCTGTCAGAGGGTGTGAGCAGGGCCTGCACCGTCACAGCATGAGAGTGGCAGTGGCAGGAGCTGGGCTGCTGGTAGATGGGACTGGGGGCCATGGTGGGAGGAGCTAGGTGGGGGCGCAGACCCCCCCTGTGCCCACCAGTTCCTTTCAAGGTGCATGAATTTGTGTACTGGGCCTCTAGTTCTATATAATAAAAGGCTAATATGCAAATTTACCAAATGGCAGAATGACCAGTTGTTATGACACACTGACCACCAGGAGGCAGATACTATATGCAGGAGCTGGTAGTCAGTGTGCTTCCACCGGAGGAGCGCCGTTCAGCCAGAAGCTGGTGAGTGCAGTGGGGTGGCAGGAGCCTCTCCACTTCCTTGGCAGTGCTAAGGGTTTCCAACTGATGGTCCGGACATCCTCCGAGGACTGCGAGAGGGTGCAGGACGGGCGAGGGACCCCCCCCCCCCAAGTGCATGAATTTCATGCACTGGGCTTCTAGTGTTGAATAAGAGTGGTGAAAGCGGAAATCCCTATCTTGTTCCTCATCCTACAGGAAATGCTTGTAATTTTTGCCATTGATGAATTGTAGAGAAATTTTCTCCAGCCAGAAGTGAGAAGTTAAAGAAGACTTGTGTAGCTTGAGTACCTGGCGATTATGATGACATTAAATTAGAAAACACAGGAGGAGGAACAGACTTGCAGTGGAGTGAAGAAATGATGGCATGCCAAAATTTTAAGGTCCCTATTTGGAGTTTAGAGAGATCCACTACATAATTGGAAATACTACTCTAGATACAGTTTAGGGATAATTGTAATGTAAATGAGAGCCTTTGAGGCTATGCAAGTAGTACCACTAAGTAAGAGTTAGTATAGTGGTTAATGCTGTGGACTTTGGAGTCAGGAAAACCCAAGATCAAGTTCTGTTATGCCACTTATTTGGTTGGAGTGAGTGACCTTGGGCAAGTTACTTAACATTTCTAAGCCTAAATTTCTTTTGAAATGGGGGACTGATACTTAAACTGTTGTAGAGATTAGGTAAGATAGCATGTGCACAGTGCCTAGCTTATAAATGCTTAATAAATGACAGCTGTTGCCAGTAGTAGTAGTAATATTATAGTTGTAGAGAAGATGGAGAACTGGAAAGAACAAAGACTGGAACTTTTAGAAATCAACATGTAGATCAAACTTAGATTGGTTCTTAAACTTGAGTATGCATCAGAAATACCTAGAGGCCTTGATAAAACAGATTTCTGGGTCCTGCACTGATAGTTTCTGATTCAGTAGGTCTGAGTGGGGCTCAAGAATTTATATTTTGAACAACTTCTCAGGTGATGATAATGCTTTTTCCAGGACCATACTTTGAGAAATACTGACTTATAGTATGCGTGAGAGAAGAAAAACCAGCATAGAGACTAACAAAAGAGGCTGAGGTTGATAGATAACCAGGAGAGAGTTTAGAGAAGGATAAGGAAGTGACAGCCTGCAGACTCTCCAGATCCACCAGTCTGCTTTCCAAGTCCATAAACCTCATCTGATCTCTCTTCTGCAGAATTTGGCATAATGCTTGTCATGCAGTATTAGTTTGAATGAACCTTTGAAGTTTCTTAATTCTGTTCTTGTGCGTGATTGCATGTATTTCACATAGATTTTATTCATCCTTATATTTCTGCTGAGTCACAGAAAAGGCACTTTCTAATTTTACACGTGTACAGAAAATTTATTTCAAATAGCTGATGTATAGATAGGTGCTTATTCCTTATTTGGTGATATGCTTTGGATCTTAGGACTTTTCCATGGAGCACAAATGTTAGTCCTAATCTCTGATAGGGAGCTATAAGGAAGTCTGTATAAGAAATCAAACAAGAGTTGAACAAAGATGAGCATACTGTAAAAAGATTTTAGGAGTTAAAATTAGCAACTCACCATGCTTCTTGTTCATCTTGGCCTCTTGTTCTCTCGCATTTATTCTTTCTTCTAACACTCATTAAGTATTTACTGTGTACCAGAAGCTGTGCACAGTGCTGGGGATTGAGAAATGTTTGTTGCTCTGGGCATCTAACACTAGCTTTGGTTAGGCGGTATGATACTATCTGCATGAGTGAACACACACATTGTCAGGAGGAAGATCTGATGCCTGAATTTTATAATCTCAAGAATATATTGGTATGAGCAGACCATCGACGACTTGAAGTTAAAGTTAGTCTTATGTATGCAAGGAGCCATGAACAAAATATAGAGATAAACAAAATTTTTAAGCAATCAAAGAATATGTAATGCGGTAGAGGGGTAAAAACATATTTACAATACTTTATGGAATATGATAAGTGTTATATAAACATTGATCACTGATTAGGTTTGCCAATGCTTGTTAGTGCCTGAGTGTTCAGGTTTGATTTTATCTCATAAGTTGCTGTAATGTTCCAGAAACTAAATGACATAAATCCACATTAATCGCCTAGGCAGTCTTTTGCATCTTTGTATGATACAAAAAAAAAAAAAATATTCCGGCAATCTGTGCCCTTATTTTCTTGGTTTTGGAAATGTATCTATATATATAAAAGCCTAAGCAATCGGCCCATCAGCTGACCTGCCAGTACCTATGATGCGCACTGACCACCAGGGGGCAGATGCTCCACACAGCAGCTGCAGAGTGACAGCAACTTTGCAGAGTGCCCTCTCACACTCCAGGACCCGTTGGGGGATGTCAGACTGCCAGTTTCAGCTTGATCCCTGCAGGTGAGGCCGAGGGACCCCACATGCCAGAGGGGACCCTCGCTCATTCTGCAGACACCCTTCGAGCCCTGGTGCTGCCCCAGGTTCAGCCAGCAGGAGAGGAACCATGGAAGGTTGGATCCAGGATGTGTCCAGCACCTCTTGCCCAGTCCCACCCTGCTGGCCACCTTCTAATTAACTTTCAATATGCACAAATCCATGCAGCGGGCCTCTAGTCTAGTCTAATCTAATAAGAGAGTACTATGCTAATTGTGTCACTTCGCTACATCCCATGCCACGCCCACCCGCCAGTCAGAGTGACTGTATGCAAATTAACTCAACCAAGATGGTGGCCAGCAGTCACGGAGTTAGAGTAAACAGGAGGCTTCAGTACCCCAGTGATGGAGGAAGCTGCCTGCTTAGTCCGGCTGTGGCCTCTGCTCAAGGCAACAAAGTTTCAATTATAGAAGCCATGGAGCTGAAGCAAGCAGGAGGCTTCCTTGCCCTGGCAATGGAGAAAGCTGCCTGCCTAGGCAGGTTGTGGCCTCGCTCAAGGCAACAAAGTTTCCATTATAGAAGATAAATAAACCCCAGATACCTGCTTCCAGCCAGCCTCGCTGGGAGCTTCGGTGCCTGGGGGCTGTGGCCAGCCGGCAAACAGCCATCAGCCCCTCACCCAGGATGGCCCCACCCTCATGGGGTGAGAGTACTTGCTGGGGGGCTTGGCCAGCCTGAAAACAGCCCTCACCCCCTCACCCAGGCTCACCAGGAACCCCATCAGGACCCTCACCCTGATCCGGGACACCCTTCAGGGCAAACCAGCAGGCCCCCACCCATGCAACAGGCCTCTATCCTATATAATAAAGGGTAATATGCAAATTAACCCCAACAGCAGAATCACTGGGAATGACTGGTTATTATGACACACACTGACCACCAGAGGGCAGACTCTCAATGCAGGAGCTGCCCCTGGTGGTCAGTGCACTCCCACAGGGGAAGCTTTGCTTAGCCACAAGCCAGGCTGATGGCTGCCAATACAGCGGTGGTGGTGGGAGCCTCTCCTGCCTCCCCAGCAGCACTAAGGATTTATGACTGCGGCTTAGGCCTGCTCCCCACTGGCAAGTGGACATACCCCGAGGCTCCCGGGCTGCCAGAGGGATGTCTGACTGCCAGTTTAGACTCGATACCCGGGGAGTGGGCCTAAGCCAGCAGGTGGACATCCCCCAAGTGTTCCCAGACTGCAAGAGGGCACAGGCTGGGCTGAGGGACCCCACTGAATGCACAAATTTTTGTGTACTGGGCCTCTAGTTTATAATAATAAAAGGGTAATATGCTAATTAGATGGGATCTCTTCTGTATGTCATTCCAGATGTCCTTTCTGACGAAGCCAGGGCTGGAGGGAAGCCAGCTAGGGTCCTGGGTGCCTGCGGGCGGCTGGAGGAGGGAAGCCAGTGTCGCAGCTGGGAGAAGGAAGGCCTACTCTTGCATGAATTTTCGTGCATAGCGCCTCTAGTATAATTATACAAATGTATAAGTACTAAGCCCTGTATTAGTTATCATTGCTATGTAACAAATTACCCCAACTTTAGCAGCTTAAAACAATAAACATCAAACCATTTCTCTGGGTCAAGGGTTCAGTTGCAGCTTAGCTGGGTGGTTATGGCTCAGCGTTTCTGATGAGTTAACCTGTTGATCAGCACTGCAGCAGTCATCTGAAGGCCTGACTAGGGCTGGAGGATCTGCCTCTAAGGTGGCTCTCTCACATGGCTGTTGGTATGAAGCCTTAGGTCTTTCTGAGGACTGTTGGAGTGTCCTTACAACTTGTCTTTACCCAGCTGGCTTTTGCGAGAGACAGCAGGGAGGAAGCCACATGCCCTATTATGTCCTATCTTGAGTACACACACTGCCGCTTCTATATATTCTGTTTTAAACGAGTCACTAAGTCCAGCCCCACACTCAAGGGAAGGCAACGAGGCTCCATCTTTTTTTGGGGGTACGGAGAGGAGTTTTGTCAAAGAAATTGTAGACATATTTTAAAACAATCATAAATCCTTTGTCAGATAAAGTCATATTCTCAGCTGAAATTGTCCCCATTGTAGGACATGCTGTAATTTTTTTGACTTATGTGTTTACAGGATTTTCTGGAGATGCTTTGAAGAAAAGGTAGTGATTTTTAAAATTGAAAGCATGTTTTTATAATTTACAGATTTGTTGGTGATTTCTTTAAATTTTGCATCTATCTCATTAGCTTTAGTTCTAATACAGCTAGAATGTTTTCATTTTTATCCTATGTCATGTATTTACTTGGTTTTTAAAAATATTTTTATTGATTTCAGAGAGGGATGGAAAGGGAGAAAGAGATAGAAACATCAATGATGAAAGAGAACCACTGATCAGCTGCCTCCTGCACACCCTACACTGGGGATTGAGCTGCAACCTGGCTATGTGTCCTGCCTGGGAGTCGAACCATGATCTCCTGGGTCATAGGTTGACTCTCAACTACTGAGCCATGCTAACTGGGCCTATTTTATTCTGATATATTTTATTTACACTTATTTAATAGTTTCCATACTTAATCTTAAATAGAATAAAACATTTCTAGGTAAATTAATTTACGTTCCAAACTTTTAGAAGAAAAGTACTTGCTTAATGTGTCTGAAAGCATGCATTTCAACTTCAAATAGCACAATGACTCTGGGCCACATGGCTTAGATGAGCCTGTAAACTTATATTAAAGTCCTTTGGGTACTTTAGAAACTCTTCTTCTTGAGTAAGATCCTAAAGTAGATCCATTTTATTCCAGATTTCATTCTTTAGATGTTGTATCCAACACACAATTGGTTCAGTCAGGGAAACTTATCAGAACATATCACAGGTTTTTATTTCAGCACTTTATTTCTTCCGATGTTAACCACATCTTTTTTTAAGAAAAAAATATATTTTTTATTTATTTCACAGTGGAAAGGAGAGGGAGAGATAGAAACATCAATGATAAGAGAGAATCATTGGTTGGGTGCCTCCAGCACGCCCACCACTGGGGATCAAGCCTGCAACCCAGGCATGTGCTCTTGACCGGAATCCAACCTGGGACCCTTCAGTCCGCAGGCTGATGCTCTAGTCACTGAGTCAAACCAGTTGGGGCCCAAATCTTGACTTTACCACCTCTTCTCTCAGCAAGTATCAGTTGCCTTCTTGCTTTTTCCTTCTTTTACTTTTAACCTAATTTTAGATAGAATTTTCATATAACCTTTATCATATCCCCCAAATGTTAACACTTTATCACATTTGTTTTATTCTTTTCTCTATCCATATGTATATATTTCCTAACTGTTCAAGAGTAAATTGCAGATATAATGTTTTATTTCAATCCTTTAGTGTGCATTTCCTAAAAAAAAAGGAATATTTTTACTACCTTATAATTCTCAAGAAATTAGCATCAATAGAATACTATT
>PVJC01024121.1:0-25804 GCA_004026665.1 Murina feae
CAGGCAGTTGCAACAGAACCCTTAGGTTTGCTCAAGTTCCGTGGCTGTTGGCCTCCATCTTGGCTGGGTTAATTTGCATACAGCCGCTCTGATTGGCTGTTGGCCTCCATCTTGGCTGGGTTAATTTGCATACAGCCACTCTGATTGGCTGGTGGTGATGGTCACATTTGCATGTTTCGCTTTTATTATAGAAGATTATTTCATGCCACTCCCTTCTGGCTTGATGTGTTTCTATTGAAGTCAGCTGACATATAAATGAGAACTTCTTTGTAGGTAATTTTCTGTCTCTCTCTTTCTGCCTTTAAGATTCTTACTTTGTCTTTAACATTTGCCATTTTTAGTTATAATGTCCCAAGCAATCATCCACAGGTGTGGGTATCTTTAGTTTCAACTTGATTGGGACTCTCTGTGCCTCCTGAATTTCTGTGACATTTTCCTTCACCAGGTTGGGAAGTTTTCTTTAAATAGGTTCTTTGTTCATTGCTCTCCCTCTACCCCTTCTGGTATTCCTGTAAAGCAGATGTTGTTACATTTCATGTTGTCCCAGAGTTCTCTTAAGCTATCTTCCTGCTTTTTAATTCTTTTTTTCTATTTGCTGCTCTTATTGGGTATTTATTTCTACCTTGCCTTCCAAATCCCTGATTCTGTCCTCTGCTTCATCCAATCTAATTTTAATCCCTTCCAGTTTGTTGTTCTTGTCATATACATCATTATTTATTTTTATCTGGTTCTTATTAATGGCCTGTATTTCCCTTTTCATGCTGTTGTAATTTGCACTAACTTCTTTAAGCATTTTTATAACCATTGCTTTGAACTTTATGTCTGATAGGTTGCTTGCTTCCATCTCATTTAGTTCTTTTTCTGGAGAGTCCTTCTTTTCTCTCATTTGGGAGTTGTTTCTTTGTTTCCCACCTTAATTGTCTCTTTGTATTTGCTTCTATATATTGGCTAGAAGTGCTATGTCTCCCACTCTTTGAAGGATTATCTTATGTAGAAAGTGTCTTGAAGGGTCCAGTGATGTAGTTTCTTTCTTTACTTGAGCTGGATGCTCTAAGAATGCCCCTTATGTGTATTGTCTGGGCTCTTCAGTTGTAATTGGGTCTTGATTGTTGATGTCTCATTTGTGTGACTTGCTGCCAGTGAGGTTCAACCCCAAAGTTGCTGTGCCAGCTGTCTAGTGATCAGGGACTTCAGATGCTGTGTCTGGCTTGAGTCTCACACCTTGGTTGACCCTATTATAAGCTGTACTTTCTTCGCCCATGGAGCTGGTCCCCAGGTGTCAGCTGCATGCTCTTGGGGTCCTACTGGCTTTTGCCTTGCTGAGCAGTCTGGGATAGTGTCTGCAGTGGGGACTCAAACTGCTATTTCTGACTAATTAGATCTGGCAAAGACTCAAAGTCTCCTGACACCCACCTCTGTCTGCACACCGATTGGATACAGTCTGGAATAGTCCCAAGCAATCATCCACAGGTGGGGTGAGAGGTTTTCCAACAAGATGGAACAATAGCTTTTGCCTTGAGGCTAATTGTTATTTTCAGTCTCTTAATGGGCCTCAGAAACTCCACACCATGAGACAAGGGATTTTCCAATAGGATGGGTCAACTGTCTTTCCACAAGCAAAAACAGCAGGATATCAAAAGTTTGCCTGAGAAAGATGACCTCTGCAGCATTGGGGAATGACTCAGCATAGGATACTGGGGTGTCTGCCTTCCAAGCTTTAACCCCAGACCTCCCAACCCTGGCTTCTGTTAATACAGCTCTAGTCCATTATGTTTTCCCTCTGCCAGAGCACAAGGTGAGTGGCTGCACTCAAAATGCTGTGTTGGCTCTTTAAGAGAGTGCCTGCATTTCCAGCTGTCTCTTCCTGGAAGACAGTAGCTACCCTGCTGTTTTTCACAGCCAGATATATATAGACACCTTTCTCAGTTCTGGTGCTCTCTGCTGGATGGCCCATCTTGGGTATCAGACCCAAGAATTCTCAATCACAAACCAAACTCTACAGCTGAGATATTTCTCTGGAGCTTCAGCTGGTCTGTGGGAGTTTGGCCAGCCCTTTGGTGCTTCTGCCCTTCCCACCAGTATCTATGTGGTCTCCATTTTCCATCCTCATTCTTCCCAGCTAGACCTCAGTTATTTATTCAGGGTGGTTCTTTTGTATTTTAGTTTTAATTCCAGTTTGTTCCTGGAAATGTGTCTGTGAGGTTCCACTTACTCTGTCATCATTTTTAATCCCAAGTATAATATTCTTAAAAAGCTTTAGAAATGTTTTGTAGGGTCTATTTTTAAACTTAATTAATTTTGGGACATTAATAAATGTATTTCATACATAATTTCAAGGCTACAAACAGAATGGAATGAGGTAGTCCTCCTCCCATTCAGGCACCCAGTTACCCCTGAGCTCCTGAGCTCAGACACTGATGTGGGTCCAGGGATACAGTCAAGAATGCTCAACATATATACAAACATAGTTGGATGGATGTTTCCTTTTTGTTGTGTGTGGTGAATGACTATGCCTATGGTTCTGCATCTTCCTTTTGTTCCCTTCCAAGATCTTCAAGATTATTCTAAACCAGTTGCCTCTTCCTTTCTAGTGTCTGCATATTATGATATACATAAATGTACTATTTTTTTATTCAACAAGTCTCATATTGATGAATATTAAGTTTGTTTCTAGACTTTCAATATTTTTAAAAAATGCTGCAGTGATTTCTCTTGGGCATATATCATTTATGAAAAATGAATAGCACAAATTCATAGAAATACAATTGCTAGGACAAAAATAAGGTGAATTTTTAATTTCATTGGTTATATTCACATACAGACTGTATTTTTCTCTTCCCAGTGACAATGAATGGAAGTATCCATTTCCCCATATCTTTGGCAATATAGTATTATCACATTTTGAGATTTTCTAATCTGAGAAAAACATTCTGTGACAGTTTTAATCTGTATTTCTTTTGATAAGAGAACAGTTGACCATCCTATATAATAAAAGTGTAATATTCAAATTGACCATCCCTTTGGGACACCTACGCCACGCCCACCAGCCAATCAGAGCGACTGTATGCAAATTAACCCAGCCAACATGGAGGCTGGCACTCAGGGAGCTGAGTAAAGAGGCAGTTTCCATTGCAGCAGGAGTGAAACTGTTTGGGGGCCGCCTGGGCTTCTCTCCGCTCCAGGGAACAACATATTTGCAACATTATTTCAATTCTAGAAGTATCAGAAGCTGAAGCAAACAGCAGGCCAGGCCTGACTTCTTAGGGAAACATTGTTTCATTATAGAAGCCAGAGCTGAAGCAGAGACAAGGCTTCATTAACTGCCTAGGCTCTGGCTTAAAGGAACAGTGTATCAATTATAGAAGATAAACAAACCCCAGAACCTGCTTCCAGTCAGCCTTGTTGGGACATTGGGTCAATGGGAGCTGTGGGCAGCCTAAAAGTCTGAAAACAGCCATCAGCCCCTCATCCATGCTGGCCACACCCCGATGGGGTGAGGGACGCCGCTGTGGGGCTTGGCCAGCCTGCAAAAAACCATCAGCCCCTCACCCAGGCTGTCCAGGTACCCCAGTAGGGACCCAAAACCTGAAGGGGCTGTGGGCAGCCTGAAAACACCCCTCGGCTCCTCATTCAGGCTGGCCAGATACCCCAGTGGGGTGAGAGACCCCGCTGGAGGGCTTGGCCAGTCTGCAAACAGCCATCAGCCCCTCACCCAGGCTGGTCAGGCACACCAGCAGGTGGACATCCCCAGAGGGGTCCCAGCTGTGAAAGGGCACAGGCTGGGCTGAGGGACCTCCTGAGTGCACAAATTTTTGTGCATTGGGCCCATAGTCTTTTTATATCTTGAGTGTTTTGTACTTCTAATTTTCTAATCTCTTTGTTATGTTGTTTGATTGCTTTTCTCATGCTTTAAAAATAATTTATAGGACTTTTTCATGAAGGAGATAAAACCATATTTTATCTTGCCAATTTTGTGTGTATGTAGTTTATACTTCATTAATAGTGTTTAGTGCCGTAAGGCTTTTTTTTATTTTAAGAAATTAAAATTTATATTTTTAATGGCCTCTGGATTTGTGTGATACTTATAAAAGCTTTCCATTCAAGGTTATAAAAAAATTCTCATGATTTTAGCACTTTTATTGTTCATGTTGAAGTGTTGAAAGATTTATCTAGAATTTGTCTTGATAAAGGAATGGCATAAAATTTATGCAACTTATTGAATAAGGCAGCTTTTCTCCACTATTAAACAATGGCCCTTCAGTATATTCTTTATTTCATATTTAGTTCTAGGTTCTGCACTATTTCATTTCCAGTTTGAAAATATTTTAGTTTCTGCAGTTTTGTTATACACATTAGTCCCCTCTTATCCATGGGAAATACATTGCAAAACCCCAGTGGATGCTTGAAACTGCAGATAGAACCAAACCACATAGCTATGTTTTTTCCTATACATACATACTTTTTCACTTAAATGAAACACTTTATGGCACCACTTTGTCATATCTGAATTATCAGCATAATTACTATTGTGCTTTGAGGCTATTATTAAGTAAAATAAAGGTGACTTGAACACAAGCACTGTGATACTATGACAGTCTATCTGATAACCAAGGTGCTACTAAGTGACTAATGGGCAGATAGTATACACAGCCTGGAAACATTGGACAAAGGGAGGATTCATGACCTGGGCAGGATAAATTTCATCAAAGTATTCAGAACAATAGGCAAGTTCAAACTTATAATTTATTTAGTACTGAAATTTTCCATTTACTATTTTGAGACTGAGATTGACCACAGGTAACTGAAACCATAAAAAGCAAGACCATGGATGGGACACTCTTGTAGTTTCATATCTGGTTGGACTAGTCTCCCCATCTTTTCTAGAATTTTTCTGGCAGTTACTGTGCACAATGAGGTTCCACTCTAAGCCTGTGAATGGCTGGAGACATTGTCCTTCTGCATCTTCTTCTTACTATCAAGGTTGCTTTTATTTCAAGATTTAAAATACTGTCCCTTACTCCTAGCAATGCAGGGCCAGAGGAAATTATTTTATATTCAGGAAAAAAATGTTCATATAAAAATGACTAACAAAAACAGAATCTAAGGTATCTACAGTAGTCTGATGGCCCAAAGCTTTCAGGAAACGGGGCTCACTAATTCAGGACATTTAGGGCCATGTGGCTCCCTGGCAATTAGAGTTTTTCTACTGTCACATGAACCCTGGGAAATGGTTAACATATAGACTGAAACCCAACTCTTTGCTGCTCCATGCCTTAAGCACATTTCCTCCCCAGTGCAAAAGAAAGAAGTGGAATTTGGAAGATACCTAATTTTAATTCATATATATATATATATATATATATATATATATATATATATATATTCATAACTAGAGACCTGGTGCAAAAAATCATGCATAGGTAAGGTATTTTGGCATGGCTACGGGGATCAGGCCAAAACTCACAGTCCAATGTTGCCTGCCACTCCTGCCTGCTGCTCCCGCTCATCCTGGCCCTGTTGCACCTGCCTGCCTCACACTCATGCCCAGTCAGTTCCGATTGGGAGAGATTCATGCTGCCTGTGGCAGCACTTGCCAGTCTTGAGCCCTGTATCTGGCACCCATCCTGAGGGGTGTATATGTAAAATAGAGACCAAAAAATAAACAAGCAAACAAACAAAATACAAAAGATCAATGAAACCAAGAGCTGGTTCTTTGAAAGGATAAATAAGATTGCTGAACCTCTAGCCAGGTTCACCAACAAGCAAAGAGAGAGGACCCAAATAAACAAAATCAGAAATGAAAATGGTGAAATAACTGACCCCACAGAAATACAAACAATTATGAAAAAATACTATGAACAACTCTATTAAACAAACTATATATTCCTAGAAAAATACAACATTCCAAAACTCAATCAAGAAGAATAAAACAAAACAAAACAAAAAAACTCACCAGGCCAATAACAAAAGAGGAAATTGAAACAGTAATCAAAAAGCTTCCCAGAAAATAAAAAGGCCTGGGCCAGATGGCTTATTGGGAGTTTTACCAAACATTCAAAGAACCAAAAACTATCTTTCTGAGACTATCCCAAAAAACTCAAGAGGAAGGCACACCATCAAGCTCTTTCTATGAAGCCAGCATTACCATTATCCCAAAAGCAGATGAAGACACTACAAAGGCAGAAAATTACAGACTAATATTCCTCATGACATAGATGCTAAAATCCTCAAAAAAAAATCTTGCAAATCAGATCCAGCATTATATTAGAAAGCTCAGACATTATGACCACGTGGGATTTCTTCCAGGGATGAAAGGCTAGTACAATATCTGCAAATCAATAAATGTGTTACATCACATAAACTAATTGAGAGATAAAAAATCACATAATCTTATCAATTCATGCAGAAAAGACATTTGACAAAATCCAACACCCTGTCATGATAAAAACTGTCAGAAAAGTGGGAATAGAGGCAACATATCTCAACATAATAAAATCCTTATATGACAAACCTACAGTCAACATTGTACTCAATGGGCAAAAACTAAAGCCATTTCCCTTAAGAACAGGAACAAGACACAGATGCCCACTTTCACCACTTCTGTTTGACATAGTACTGGAAGTGCTAGCCATAGTGATCAGACAAGAAGAAGAAATAAAAGGCATCCAAATTGGAAAAGAAGAAGTAAAATTGGCATAATTCACAGATGACATGATATTGTACATAGAACACCCTAAAGATGCCATCTAAAAGCAACTAGAACTAATAAATGAACCGGCAATGTAGTAGGATACAAAATTAACACCCAGAAACCTATGGCTTTTTTACACACCAATAATGAACTCATAGAAAGAGAAACCATAAAAAAATCCCATTGATCATTGCAACAAAAAAGTTAAGATACCTAGGAACAAATTTAATCAAGAAGGTAAAGAACCTGTACTCAGAAAATTACAGGATGCTGAAAAAAAAGATAGAGGATGACATAAACAAATGGAAGAATATACCATGTTCATGGATTGGTAGAATCAACATCATTATAATGTCCATACTACCCAAAGAAATCTATGGATTCATTGCAAGCCCCATTAAAATACCAAAGGCATATTTTACAGACCTAGAACAAACTCTCCAAAAATTCATCTGAAATAAAAAGACCCTGAATGGCCACAGCAATCCTAAGAAAGAAGAACAAAGTTGGAGGGATCACAATACAAGATATCAAGCTATATTACAAAGCCACTGTTCTCAAAACTATGGTACTGGCGCAAGAACAGATATTTAGACCAATGGGGCAGAACAGAGAACCTAGAAATCAACAGAAACCATTATGCTCAATTAATATTTGACAAAGGAGGCAAGAACATGCAATGGAATCAAGACAATCTCTTCAATAAATGGTGTTGGGAAAATTGGACAGATACATGCAAAAAAATAAAACTGGACCACCAACTTTCACCATACACAAAAGTAAAATCAAAATGGATCAAGGACTTAAAAGATAGGAAACCATAAAATTCCTAGAAGAAGCCATAGGCAGCAAAATAGTAGACATTTATAGGACCAATATCTTTACCAACACAGCTTCTAGGACAATGAAAACTAAGAAGAAATAAACAAATGGAACTACATCAAAATAAAAAGCTTCTGTACAGCAGAAGAAACCATCAACAAAACAACAAGAAAGCCCACTGCACTGGAGAACTTATTTGCTAATGCTATCTCCGATAAGTGTTTAATCTCCAAAATTTTAGGAAACTCATACAATTTATCAAAAGGGAGATAAATAATCAATCAAAAATGGGCAAAGGACCTAAATAGATACTTTTCAAAAGAGGACATTCAGAAAGCCCAGAGACTAATGAAAACATGCTCAAAGTTACTCATCATCTGAGAGATGCAAATCAAAATAACAATGAGGTATCATCTCACACCTGTAAGAATGGCTATCATCAATAAATCAACAAACAATAAATGCTGGAGGGGATTTGGTGAAAAAGGAACCCTCTTGCACTACTGGTGGGAATGCAGACTAGTGCAGCCACTGTGGAAAACAGTATGGCATTTCCTCAAAAAAATGAAAATGGAACTGTCATTTGACACAGTAATCCCATTTCTAGGAATATATCCCAAGAAAACACACACTAATCAGAAAATATATGTGCACCCCTAGGTCCATAGCAGCACAATTTACAATAGCTAAGATTTGGAAACAACCTAAGTGCCCATCAGCAGAGGAGTGTATTAGAAAACTGTGATACATCTACACAATATAATATTATACTGCTGTAAAAAAGAAGAAATTTTTATCCTTTGCAACAGCATCATTGGAACTGGAGAGCATTATGCTTTGTGAAATAAGCCAGTCAGAGAAAGATAAATATCACACGATCTAACTCATTTGTGGAATACAATGAACAGAAACTGATGAACAAAAATAGCAGTCATAGAAGCATCTAACCAACTGTCCAACTTATGAGGGAAGGCAGGGGTGAGAGGGTAAGAGTTCAAGCTAAGGATTTGTATACATGCATGGTACTATAACAAATGGACACAGATAGGAAGGGGTGGTAATGGCATGTGCTGGGGAGTTGGGGTGGCCGGGTAGAGGTCATTGGGGGGAAAAGGAGACATATGTAAACAATAAAGAATTTAAATTATAGAAAACCAGAGGCCTAGTGCTTGAAATTTGTGCATGGGTGGGGTCCCTCAGGGTAGCCAGCAGAGGATGGGCCCTAGCCTACACCCCCAGCCTCTCAACTCCTGCTACCTTGCCTGGCACCTCGCTTTGGCCTGGCACCACCCACTAGTCTTGCCCACTGCTGCCTCCTTTTGATGCCCTCTGTGGGGCCACCAGGGGAGTGATTGTGCCCCCTGTTCTCACCCTCCATGGCCTGGTTTTGCCCGCTTGACCCTCCCCCACCATCACTGCTGGTTGCTATCTACGGGATGACTGGTACTGCAATCATGGCCCCCACTCGCACCCACCTTGGCCTGGTGCTCTCACTCACTGGCCCTACTCCTGCTGGCAACCAAATTAATCAGGGCCAGGGCCCTAGCCCAGATCCCTCAACTCTTGGGAGCCAGGCAGCAGCGCAATCTATCAGGACCCTTGCTTGCACTTGCTTTGGCCTAGTGCTGCCTGCTCACCTGCTCCACCATCCTGCTGTGGTCCCACTCTGGTCAGGGCCCTTCAGGGCTGGCAGCACCTCCACTGCCACTTGCTGACAGCACTGAACACCGACACCAGCCATTTTATGTGCCACTCCCTGGTGGTCAGCACATGTCATAGTGAGAGGTCGAACTCCTGGTCAGTCGAATTCCCGCCCAAGGGAACAATTGGCATATTAGCCTTTTATTATATAGGATATATATATAGTCTACAATGGGCATAATCCCCATAGACATAGAATTTATGGCCCAGTAGCACAGTTGGGAATACAGATATTGAAAAAATAAATACAGAGTTACAAATTTTAAATGCCCTGAAGCAAAATAATATAGTCTCATGGATAACTTCAATGTTATAATTCCATACTCAGCAAAATGTTGATTTTTGAAAAGATTAAGACATGCTTACTAAAATAAATATTGAAATAATTAGTAAAAAAAAAAAGTGGGCACAGGACCTAAATAGACACCTCTCCAAAGAGGACATATAAAAAGATGCTCAAAGTCATTGATCCTCAGAGAGATGCAAATTAAAACAACTATAAATATTTTTATCTTATTTATTAACACATCTCCTCTGCATATCTAAAAACCAGTGTAATTATATTGCTTATTGAATTTATTGACTAATGTTAAATAAATTTGACATAAATTTTGCATGAATTTTTATAGTTTTTTAAATGAATGTAAAATATTATTCCATGTAGGAGTAGATATAATTTATTTAATTAACTTGTCAATATTAAATATATATTTTATTTCCCCCTTTTTACATAAATCTCTGTTATATTTTAGATTATTTGTGATCTGAATAGTATAAATGCTGTAAATTCATATTCTGATGATAGCTTATTATACTTTTACTATAGGCCTAGTACACAAATTTGTGCTACAGTAGGGTCCCTTGGCCTGGCCTGTGGGATTTGGCCAAAACCAGCTCTCTGACATCCCCAGAGGGGTCCAAGATTGTGAGATGGTGCAGACCAGGCCAAAGGACCCCACTGGTGCACCATTGGGGCCAAAGACAGATGCAGAGGTTCGCCAGCTGGGGAGTGACCATGGGAAAACTGCAGGGCATGTCCAGCCCATTTTGCTTAGTCCCAATTGGTCAGAATCCAGCAGCAAACTAACCTACCAGTCAGAGTGTCTGCCCTCTGGTGGTGAGTGCATGTCATAGCGAATGGTTGACCGGTTGACTGCCCCCTTGAGGTCAGTGCATGTCATAGCAAGCACTTGAGTGGCCTTAGCATATCATTAGCATATTATGCTTTGATTGGTTGAACAGCCAACCGGACGACTGGCACTTAGCATATTAGGTTTTTATTATATAGGATACTAAATGCCTGATGCACAAAAAATTGTGCATTCAGGGAGGTCCCTTAGCACAGACTGTGCCCTCTTGCAGTCTGGGATCCCTTGGGGTATGTCCACCTGCTGGCTTAGGCCCACTCCCTGGGGGACTGGGCCTAAGCTGGCAGTTAGACATCCCTCTGGCAGCCCAGAAGCCTTTAGAGGATATCCACTTGCTAGTGGGGAGCAGGCCTAAGCTGCTGTCAGACATCCTTAGCACTGCTGAGGAGGCAGGAGAGGCTCCCACCACTACCGCTGTGTTGTCAGTTGTCAGCCTGGCTTGTGGCTGAGCAGAGCTCCCACTTTGGGAGCTCACTGACCACCAGGGGGCATCTCCTGCATTGAGCATCTGCTCCCTGGTGGTCAGTGTTTGTCATAGTGACCAATCATTCCTAGTGGTTCTGCTGTTAGGGTCAATTTGTATATTGCCCTTTTATTATATAGGATAGAGGCCTGGTGCATGGGTGGGGACTGGCTGGTTTGCTCTGAAGGGTGTCCCGGATCAGGGTGGGGTTCCCCCTGGGGTGCCTGGCCAGCCTGGGTGAGGGGCTGAGGGCCATTTTCAGACTGGTGACACCCCCTACAGATTGGGGTCCCCTCTGGAGTGCCTGTCCAGCCTGGGTGAGGGCTTGAGGGCCATTTTCAGGCTGGACACACCCCCTTCAGGGAGGGGCATCCTGCTGGGGTGCCTGGCCAGTCTGGGTGAGAGACTTATGGCTGTTTGCAGGCTGGCCATGGCTCCCAGTGACACAAGCTCCCAGCAAGGCTGGCTGGAATCAGGTATCTGGGATTTATTTATCTTCTATAATTGAAACTTTGTTGCCTTGGAGGCCACAGCTGGCCAGGGCAGGCAGGAAGTTTGGCTTCCTCCATCGCCAGGGCAACCAAGCCTCCTGCTTGCTCCAGCTCCCTGGCTGCCAGTTGCAATCTTGGTTGGGTTAATCTTCATATAGTCACTCTGATTGGCTCGTGGACGTGGCTTGGGGCGTAGCAGAGGTGAAGTCAATTTGCATGTTTGTCTTTTATTAGATTAGATTCCCAAGTGTGAAAAAAGTGTGAGGAAATTTTAAGTTTTTTGATATCTATTTTCACATTGTTTTCAAAATGTTGTGAAAAACATTGCCTTACAAGTGTAAATAAGATTCTTTCATCATACAACCATCAACATTTAATAACATCTTTAAAATACAACTTGTAGTTTTACAACTAAAAAAATTTTTTTTTTGTGAATGTGAATATCTTTGCTTACATGATGAGGTGACATGTTCACTCCATCTGATCCTTTTTCTTCTTTGTCAGTTGTTACTTTGTAATAGTGCATCAATGTTGTGTCTACAACCATGTTTCTGTGTACTTTTGGGCTGTAACAAATTAAATGTCTAGCATCTTTCAGAGCTTTGAATCATTTAAACACATAGGAGTACATAGAAAGAACATAGAAAGAAATGAGCTGTGCAATTTTATGTTATCAGCTCAGTTATGCTTAGGGAAAATCTTACAAGAGCCTTCATTTTTAAAGGAGGAAAAATATTCTGAGAATTGGAATACTATGTCCAATGTCAGATATCTCATACTCAGTATTATTAGATTTCTGAGACTTTCTGATTTGAAAACTCTTCACTTCCTCTGGGGAACTCATTGTCAGTGTGCAAATCACTTGTGACAGGAAGCGTGATGGAACAGCAAGCTTTCCTAACAATCACTCAATTTTTCTGCCTACAAATTCCAATATATGCATTTGCATAGGATCATCCTGAGCTGTGTACTGAAGCAAAAAATACAGTCACAGATGGCATTGCCTTTCACTAAGTGGCCCATTGGCATTACCAGCAGAGAGATTTCCTTTAATCATCCTGAATCTTAGGTCCCTCTGAGAGCAGAAGCTCATGGGTAGAATTTTGTCCCCCTTCAATCTCTTTACAGTTGCTAAGTGCAAATACCATCTCCTGCTGATCTCTGCTTTTTGAGCTGGCATTTGCTGCACATGTTTCAAATGTACATAGTATTTGGAAAATGATCCTTCATTTAAACAAGCTTCTGAGATCTCATTCCACAGGCTGCACAAAAGCCAGGCATATAACACAGACCTGGGAGGCATAGGAAGAGAACAGATGGTCTTGGGGTCCCTGATGGAATCAAATTTGCCAGTGGGTGTGTTCAAGTGCCAAAGTGACTTTGCTTTTGCTTTACCTTTCTTAAGCCATTACATGATATCCTACAATTAATGGAACAATTCGCCCTACTCATGACTTCATGCATCTGAGTTGTAGACATTTGTGAAATTAAAACATTTGGAAGTTAATTATTTGTATGTCAAAGTCCTCTAATGTTTATAACATTAACAGACAAGAAATTTTCCATAGCCATTTATAAATATACTAGTGGCGCAGTGCATGAAATTTGTGAAAATTAAAAGGAATTAATTAGAGGAAATATTTTAATATTACTATTTGCCCTTTATCTATAATAGAAGTGACAGAGATGAAAGAAAATTAGTAAAATGTATATGAAAATATTCCTCCTGTCAGAGTCCAGGGCATGCTGCAGGACCCAAGGTCAAGTCCTCACCCACCCGCATGTATCTCAAAATCATGTGAGACCCAGACCCGGCCAGGCCCACCCCATTGGGTGAGATCCAGACCCGCCTGGGCCCACCCCTGTCAAGCCCTACTGAGTGGGGGGCACAGTCTCAATTACCCTGGCCTGGTGCCCATCAGCCTCAGGTCCCTGCTGATCGCTCATTACAGCTCGTTACAGGAACCCCACCTCCACTGTGGGTACAGCCATCTTGTGTTATGGGAACCCTGCCTCTGCTGTGGGTGCAGCCATCTTGTGATGGAGTGAGGAAAATTTGCATATTACCTCTTTATTATATAGGATTTATTTCTTCACATTAACATTTTTAGAATGTCCTGATTTTAAAATGAAAATGACTATGTCAAAAATACCATGTTCTCTTCTCTCAGAGCAGTATGAATGATGCTTTGTGTCCATCAGCACTGTCCAGCTAATAAATGAAACATATGGTGAAAGACATTATGTAATAAAAGAGCCACTTTCCTTTGTTGTCATTCTTACTTAATTCCTGCATTACTTCAGGATCTCAACTGAATGAAACTGTCATGTTTGACAAGGTGTCTTCATTAGACTATTGTTTATTTAACCCCTTTACTGATGAGTGTACAAGGGAAACTAGAAAACAATGCTCTAGAGGGAAGTTTGTGAATTTTTTTCTTTAAAACAGATATTTTTAGTATACTTAAATTTCTTGAATTTTACTTCCCTCTATCCCTCCTTTAGTCCTTCCTTTTATTTCCTCACTTCAAAGATATATGTGTAGGAAGCAAAAATACAAAATATTTTTCAAGGTTGTAATGTCAGGCCAATCAACAAGCAGGGCCTAAATTAGTGAAGAGAGTACAGGGCTGGGATCTGTTTTTCCTTAAAATCTGGACATTTTGTTCATTATGCATTTTGAAATTAATTAAGCTTTTCAAAAATATTGCATTAAAATATTATATTCCTTGATTACTGAGTTTATTGTCACCACTTAAATTTAGTGCAACAGTGAATGTCTTCCTTGCCTCACCTTAGGACTCTTCAGATACAAAGTAGGTAGGTAAAAACGTTTTAAGAAAACCTTTACTCAGAAATTAAACTCACAAGCCATTTGTAAGAAGCTACCAGAGACAAGGAAATATAAAACCTAATTCTACCAAACCCACCTAGAGAGTGGAGGAGAAGTGGATGCAGTCCTGCAGCTAACACTTTAACAAAATAATTACACTTGTGTTCATCTGCTACTTTTTAAAAAGTTCTATAACCATTCTGCTTCTGTGCTCTTCAATGAGAAAATAATATTTATCTTGAAGTAACATGTTAATTCAAATTAATTTTCCATTTAAGAGATTCTTTTGAAATGAGGGATTTATGTTTTTTAACAAAAACATCTTCATTCTATATACATTTTCTCTTTAGTATTTTCAAGTGCCTCAAAACCTTTCAGAATAAAAATTTGACTTCTATTAGTCACATTTGTTTTAGAAATATCTGATTTATCTAAAGCTTTTTTCTTGTTAGCTGTGCAAAGTTTGAGAAATAAAGAGTATGATTCTCTTCTATTCTGCTTAGGTAGTTATCAGAGATTTTTCACTGTGTATTTTTATAACTCTTCACAGTGGGTTTAGTTGATGCTATGATTACTAGGCTGAGGAGTTTTTAAACATTTCCAAGTATACATCACACCGAACATAACACCTTGTAGCAGCTATTACAATTACACACATCAGAAAGGAGGGTTTCTTAAGGCATAATCTCTGTGTAACTGAAGTTTGTCTTATTCCTGTGAGACCACTCAAGTATGTCCTAGTAAAGAAGATCAAACAATCAGTCCCTTACCCTATCAGTTTATACTACTCATATTTATTGTGTCTTTTTCTGCTGAAGAATTTAGAGAACTTCCAGCATAATTAAATATTCTCATGATCCCAGTACTGCGACTGAGGATAATTGAAAGAAACAGCTGCAGATGAGTTTGTGGTTCTTTTGCTGTTGCTGTTAATCCTCATCCAAGTATATTTTTTCCATTGCTTTACAGAGAGAGTGGAAGCAAGGGAGGGAGGGAGGGATGGGGAGAGAAACAGAGGAGGGAGGGAGAGAGAGAGAAAGAGAGAGAGAGAAAGAGAGAGAAGAGAGAACTGCAATCCATGAATGTGCCCTTGACTAGGAATTGAACCCTCCCCCATAACATCAGTCATGGGATGTTTGTGTTTCTTTTAATTAAATTATTCAAGGTATCTATTTTTCTTCAAGGTCTATGATTTTCTGTTGGTTTCTCACTGTTTGAAGTTTAATTTCAAGAGGCCCCTACCTAGCCAGTTTGGCTCAGTGCATAAAGCGTCAGCCTATGGACTGAAGGGTCCTGGATTCAATTCCAGTTGAGGGCATGTATCCTAATTGCAGGATCCTAGCCGTTAGGGACCTGGTCAGGGTGCATGCAGAGGGTTGCCAATTGATGTGTTTCTCTCACAATGATTTTTTGTCTTTGTCTTTCCCTCTATCTTCCACTCTCTTCAAAAATCAATGGAAAAATACTCTCGGGTGAGGATTTAAAAAGAAGAAAGAAAGAAAGAAAGAAAGAAAGAAAGAAAGAAAGAAAGAAAGAAAGAAAGAAAGAAAGAAAGAAAGAAAGAAAGAAAGAAAGAAAGAAAGAAAAGAAAGAAGGAAGGAAGGAAGGAAGGAAGGAAGGAAGGAAGGAAGGAAGGAAGGAAGGAAAGAAGAAAGAAAGAAAGAAAGAAAGAAAGAAAGAAAGAAAGAAAGAAAGAAAGAAAGAAAGAAAGAAAGAAAGAAAGAAAGAAAGAAAGAAAGAAAGAAAGAAAGAAAGAAAGAAAGAAAGAAATCCCTCTTGGAAATTTGCAGAAGAGTGAGTCTAAATTGCCTTCTTTCCAGAAAGGAGTAAACATCTTTTTATGACATAGCCAATAATTAGATTAGCTAAGGCAGAAGTTGAAATAAGGTGAGAAGTGATAAATTGAAAGTAGAATTGAGGTTTTGAATGAAGGAATGGAGAAGAATAGCCAGAATTAAGCAAAAATCAATGCTGAGGGCTAGAGGTGTATACACCCCAGGTTCCTTTCTTGTGTTCTATCCAAGAATGTTCATAGAGTCTGTCTCCATTCATCACACCTGCCCTGTGGCTCCATTTTGAGCCTCAGATCACAAATGCACGTCACCTTCATGGAGAAATGTCTGCATCTGTGTGTCCCCCAGCTGAGTGGAGGGCACATACATCTACCACCTAGGTGTGCTTACTGTGCCCAGGATACTGCACAAAAAATGGGGGGTAGAGAGGGATGCTGGCTCATTTTCCAACCTGATGTGCCCTGTGGAAATAAACCTGAAGAATATATAAACCTGGAATTATCCAAAAGAAAACTGTTTTTATTGGAATGTCTGGGACTTAATTCACCTTACCTAAGATTCCATTTCAGAAACTTTACATTTTATGTATAAACTAGAGGCCTGATTCACAAAATTCATGCAAGAGTAGGCCTTCCTTCCCCTGGCTGCCTACACTGGCTTCCCTCTGGCAACCGGACCTGGGCTTCTCTCACAGCCCTGGCTTCACCTGGAAGATCGTCCAGTCTAATTAGCATAATACACTTTTATTATCTACTCTAATAAAAGAGTAATATGGAAATTAACTATCTCTCCAAGACACCTAAGCCACACCCACCAGACAAGCCACAACCACCAGCCAATCAAAGCAGCTGTATGGAAATTAACCCAGCCAAGATGGAGGCCAGCAGCCACGGAGCGGAGCCGGCAGTGGCCAGCCAGCTGGGCTCAGGCTGAGGAGGAGGCGGAGCCAGCAATTGGGAGGCAGATACCAGCATGGCCTGCTGGGCTCAGGCTGTGGAGGAGGCAGAGCCAGCAATCAGGACTCTGGAAGTGGTGCCCAGCTGCCTCACCCAGCCCCTCACCCAGGCTGGCCAGGCACCCCACTAGGGACCTGAACCCTGAACAGGCTGTGGGCAGCCTGAAAACAGCCCTCAGCCCCTCACCCAGGCTGGCCCCATGGAGTGAGGGTCCCCACTGGGGGCTTGGCAAGCCTGCAAACAGCCATTAGCCCCTGACCCAGGCTGGCAAGGCATGCCAGCAGGTGGGCATCCCCAGAGGGGTCCCAGACTGTGAGAGGGCACAGGCTGGGCTGAGGGATCCCCCTGAGTGCACAAAGTTTTGTGCACTGGCCCCTAGTTATAGAGAAAATGATGAGTTTTTAAATGTGGTTCTAGGACAGAAACCCTGAGAAGTCTAGATGTGGCTAATGGAGAAAATCCAAGCCAAATGCCTTGAACTTACTGTGAACTTAGTCCCTCCCCCATTACAGTTGCATTATCCACTCATAACATCACCACATTGTAACTTTGTTCTCTGGCAACTGTGTCATTGGTAATTAGTGAGACACAGTGAAACAATGACATCATGTCTATAAAATAATCACAAAAAATGCTATTAATGACTAAGTCTCAGAATGGAATCTGAGCAAAGCCTGTAGTGGCTAGGTTTGCTTTATATATTCTGACCTTGTGACATTTAAAAAGGTTTGATTTCCTCCTCCTCTTTGCTTTATGTTTGCCTTTCCCCTGCTTCTCCAAGTCCTTAGCTCTTCTCTTTCCTGAGGAGTCTTCAATAGGAAGACCTGCTAAGTTTCAAAATCACCCAATTTGCCCTCTGATCTTTGCTAGAAGCTTTCCTTCATTTCAAAGTAGAAGCACAGCTCTTGCATAAATTCCAGTATAGCTTCCAGACACTTTACAAGCAGGGCAGAGTATGGAGATAGAAAGTACACACATTGCCCAGATGAGTGCGAATAAAGTCTGTCTTTCCTACTTGGAGAGTGGAAACCAGGAACACAGGTCACAAAAATAGTGGAATCTTAGAATTGAAATTCAATTCAACACCTCCACTGACCATCTTTGTCTTTAACATTTTAAAATCATCATCTGCATTTAAGCTTAAGGCATAGTGGGATATAAAGGAAGTACCATTCATGTAGAGAAACCCTTAACATGTCTGGACCACCGCTGACTCATGACTTTCCTAGACTCATCATTGTTTCTGGATCTGTCATTAATTTTAGTCTGTATGTGTAGGAGAAATGCATGTATATAATTGCAAAGCAAATATTAAGAACATGTTCCCTTTTTATATGCTAAGGATGCTACTTCTCTCTCATTATTAGTACAGTAAACACTTTGATGCTTTGTTTGTTTTTAAAGCAGTGTTCTAGCATTGACTCTTTATTCCAGAATGTCTAGAGTATGACATGAAGCCCAAGTGTGGTGCAATGTACATTAATGTCTATTATGGATATCCCCTCCACTTTTCATTTTACAGTAACTCACTTGTTATTTGTTTACAAAACACCAAAACTCTTCTGCCAGACCATCCTATTTCTCATGCAGAAGAAATGCTCAGTAAATACTTGTTGGAATGAATTAATGAATAAATGGGTGCTGTTCTCAGAATACTTTATTTGACAAAAGTAAAGTTTGATGTCATCTTTTACCTCTGGTATAATGTTACCTGATGGCTAGAAACTCAAAACTGTGAACTCAGCTAACTCACCATTGTGATTTTTGAGTACCAGTACTGATGCCCAAAGCAACCTGTTACTCGATTAATAGTGATAATTTCTTTTTAAAAATATTGATTATTTTTAGAGAGGAAGGGAGAAGTATACAGAGTTAGAAACATCGATGAGAGAGAAACATTGATCATCTGCCTCCTGCACACCTTCTACTAGGGATGTGCCCACAACCAAGGTACATGCCCTTAACCGGAATCAAACCCAGGACCTTTCAGTCCGCAGGCCGACGCTCTATCCACTGAGCCAAACCGGTCAGGGCAATAGTGATAATTTCTTGACTCTTGTGCTAGTCTTCATCAGTGATGCCCATTACGAAGATCATGGTAATTTTATTGAAGCTAATAGATACTGAGACTCCAATTTAAGCTCTAAGAAAGGACCTGAACTGGGAAGCCCCTTTAGCAAGCCTTCTCTGCACGGTGGTCCATCCTGCAACAGAAACTCCCTGTGAACCCAGTAGGTGAGCTTTTCCTGTCGTCACTTCCACTTAATTAGATCGCAAGTGACCTTTGAGAGCCTAGTGTTAAGATGTTGAAAAGAGTGCATGGAAAGATAAAAACAGACAGTTTTGGGTACATTGTCTTTGGAAGCATATTAAAATTCTCTTAAATACTATTATATTTTTCTTATTGGAAATATCAAGGCTGTTTTCTATATAAACAGGCAATTTCTTTTATCTGGATGATATTGTTTTTCATTCCAACCTTATGGCTTAAATATTTTATTCATCTCCAAATAATTTTTTTAACATGGCATGCTTATTTGAAACAATCTCACTTATTTTGGGAAGGAATTCTCAGTGACCTTCCTTTCAACGAGGAGGAAAACAAGTGCATAGTATTGTTTTCCCTGTTTAATTTGAAATGTCAGTCATACACACATCCTAGTTAAGCAAAATCTGAGATTGAGAGAGAAGTAGAAAGCTGACTTTTAGAGGTACCCATCACATGTGGCATTTGCATGAAGGCTCTTGCCTAGGCCATCAACTTTGGGGGGTGGGAATCAGCATCTAGAGACTGGAACAGTACTGTATTTGTTTGGTATCTTTAGTGAAGGTAAATAATATAAAAGCATTAGAAGAACTATAAGTAGACAAATTACAGGGAATCTATAGTTTAAAAATAGGATTATTGATTCATGGCAAAGTTACAGAGCACATGACATTTGCCTCTGCTGTCATTGGGGCCCTAAATCTCTTACCATGCCTCCATCCTGCTTCTTGTCCTCCCCACCCTCTCCTTTTAGCCCATTCTGTAAGATTAATTATAACATACAGCAGAGGCTAACCAGGTTTTTATATAAAGGCCACATAGAGCACACTGCTGTCAAGGTTCTTTCTGTCTCTATTGTCTGTAGTACTTCTCTGTTAAAATCTTTACTTCCCCAAATGCAGAGCCCTCAGTTGCTTTCTGCAAGCTGCATCTTGAATAATACAGAAGGAGAGAACCTGGGAGAAATAGGAGAATTGGATAGTCAGGGCAACCTGCCCCCCCAGCAGAGGGGGCAGCTTGATGCTTTCCTCAGATTGCTGAGCCAGGGGCCTAGATTCTGATAGCTAGATTTTCCTGGTTTCCAACAGTTTGGTGCTTTGAACCATCTATTGGGAATGTCTTCTAGATTCTGGAGTAATTTTACTTGTTGGCCTTCATTTCCAGACAGTGATAATAGAAATGTCATATGTCTTTCCAGCCACACTGCTGGGGAGTGGGAAGAGGAACTGATCACATTTGAAGTGTAATTCTGGATCATAATTCCTGCTCATGCCATGCCTCTCTATACTACCCAGACCAAACCTGAAAATAGAGGGCAGGCTTCAGAACCACACTGGCACCAAATCAGGCACTTGTAGCATAGCATCTATATAGTGACTGTGTGCTTTGCTCAGACCTTGAATTCCTTAATATAGAAGTAAGTATGCAAATACAAATGGAATAATAACAATATATTTGAGATGAGGAATTAGCTAAGAAGTATTCATGTTTTGCCACAGAGATAGAATTTACTGCACTATTTGGAGAGGGTTTAAAAAGTGAAGATATTTGAAAAGCAATTTTATCCTCCAAATGGGATGTGCTTGAATAAAGCCACTACTGCCTAACTTTCATCATCAGAAACCTAGAAAATCTATATAGACACTGAGTATTCATAACAGATTGTGAAGAAACTGGATCACTTGGAAGACAGTGATGGAATCCTGGACCTCATTGAGCCACATCCTCTCACACTGGGAAAAATCAACACACTACCCAATGTAGCTTAGACACAACTGCCAAGTTTGACTATAAAGGCACAAAAGGTGAGGAATACAAGCACAAAGTAAGAAGAGTTATCTAAGATCCTATGTTAGCATCAGAAATTGGACTGAACCCAGGTGAGCTGTATCCTCTCCATTTTTTCTTGCCCATTTCCACAGCATCTAAATTTGACTTGTCAATTTCTGATAAAACCCTCTCAGTAAAGACACTTTGTCCTGGGCATCTTTAGGTGCCCTTGAAGAAAGCACAGAGCCTTGGCCAGGATGACTACTTGGAGACAATACTTCCAGAGGAATGAGATCTACCGTGCATCTTCTGTTCCCTTGTCTACTCCTGTTCCTGTGTTTTGGCAAGATAGTGTTTTGATTATCCCTAATATTTTTTTTTCACAATTAGGTATCACTTAAGTGTTTTAATGCTTTCACATAAATGTTTTTTTTCTTGCTATCTTAAGAGAATTTCACAAGAATTTCGGAGACTAAAGGATTGCAGAATTTCTGCCAAATTGTGTTTAATAATAACAACAAAAATAAATAGCATTAGTCCCAAAGTCATGCAAGAGCAGGTTCAGGCAGAGAACAAAACATAACATGTGTGAATTGGCCAACAAACAGTTCCCACAACACTGCTTTATTGTCAGCAGTGATAAAGCCTGAGAAAGGCCTTGGCAAGTGAGCATTCATTTAGCTTTGAGCTTTGATACTATGTTGGCTGTGATGTGATCTTTATTACATGGTGAGATGTGAGAGGCAGCTTGTGTATTTTTTTTCTTTTTCTTTTTATCTTTGTTGTTGAAAGTACTACAGATGCCCCCCCTTTTTCCCAGTTGATCTTCCTCCTCCCCACTTGTTTCTAAAAGCCACTGTCAAAGACTGACAGATACTTATTTCAATGGCACCCCATGATCTGAATGCCTCATGTCATTCTGTATATACTCACTTTTCCATGAATAACTTACCCTGTAAAGATGACATTCCTGGACTCAGTTTAACTCATATCACCACAGGTTAGTGAGATATGTATGGGTAGGCTAGAAGAGCATTGTGGTGTCTCTAGGACAATTAACTATGTTTCCGTTCTTGATTTAGCTCTTACTAAATTTGACAACCAAAGCATTCAGTTTAGCGATGAAATATCCAACACACTAGTACTCCTTTTGTTCTGAGGCACTTTTGCTTAAGGTCAACCACTTATAATGAATTATCTGATTGGAGGGAATTTCATGAATATGTTTTTTTTAAGTGGAGAACTATAAAAAATATGTCTTTTTTGTAGAAACATGCAGGATGGAGAAGCAGATTGTTCAAGTGCCATCAATAGAACTATTTCCTCAAAAATTTTTCTCTTAGAGAGTCAGAGAAGTTGCATTTTGGGGGTAAAACCTTTGGGACAGACATGAGTGATTGGTCATTCCCAATTTCATGGGTTTTCATTAGTTAGATTGCATTCAACTTCAATAATTAGTTTATACCACTGCACTGAGGGATTAGGAGTTAACAAGGGAAGAGAAGAAAGGAGTCATTTAGGAGAATAACTCATTTTCTAGGAAGAGGGAAAGAGCTGGGAAAGGAGTAGAGCCAGGAGTAGTCAGGAATGGATACAATTGTCCTGATCAAATTTCAACAGCAGGAAGGAAGCTCTATGCTAGTGACTAAAAGCTGGCAACTATGTTTTATCAGGTTAGAGAAGCATTTCAAAAACTCTTAGTTTAAATGATTTCAGGTGGAACAAGCATTCCAGTACTACACATTTTAGCATTTCCATAGCATCATTCCAAGGCCCTGAGGCTCCTGAATTCAGGAGCTCAAATATGCCCATATGATCCTTGTAGAGAGCTCATCATTTGATGTGGTGTTGGAGGTCCAGAGTAAGTGAGCTCCCCATGAAAAATGTAGAAATTAGGGTGAATATAAAATAGCACATTGATGTTCAAGAATTCATTCTAAGCTTCTGCAGGTCATCCAAGAGCATTAATAAGGTCATAGTTGTGTTCAATCCCATGTGGTCCAGAATGACAGGCCTGTCACAGTCAGCCACATCCTTCTATTTTTGTTGTATTCCAAAGTCCACCTGGTCTATGGTTCTCCTTCCATCAAACCAGGTTTTTCCTCAGCTATTTCACTTCCTTGTCATAAATATTCCATACAGTATAAAAGTATATGCTTTTAACTGATAAAATACAAGTAAATTTTCAAATAAATTTTATTTTTTATTTCCTAAACTTAATGGGCACTGGGAAAGCTTGTCAAGTGAAAATAGTCATTGCCCTAGCAATTCAAGATTGTGCATTTATACACACACACACACACACAGACACAATACCCATATTTATAAGAAAACAGCCTTGGGGCAGGGACCATGTGTCTGGTTTATTTTTTTAAATCTCTGTCACCTAGTTCTAGAGTCCAATAAGCAATTTACATTTGTTGAATGAAAAAAATGAATGCATAAGTATTCTTAATGCTTAAAATCACACATTTAGTATCTCACCTCTTTTAGTTTATGGCTTTTGTTTGCTTCTAAGAAAATTCCCATAAGAATGGTAACATTTAGCCATAAACAGTTTGGCTCAGTGGATAAAGCATCAGCCTGCAGACTTAAGGGTCCCAAGTTTGATTCTGGTCAAGGGCATGTACCTTGGTTGCAGGCATTACCCCTGTGTGGGATGTGCAGGAGGCAGCTGATTGATGTTTTTAATTCTCTATCCCTTTTTCTTCCTCTCTGTAAAAAAAAATCAATAAAATATTTTTTTAAAAAAAGAATGGTAATGCAAATGGTGAGAATCCCTTCTTTTTTACAGCAGCATAGTATTCCATTGTGTAGATGTACCACAGCTTTCTAATCCATTCATCTGCTGATGGGTACTTAAGCTGTTTCCAAATCTTAGCTATAGCAAATTGTGCTGCTATGAACATAAGGATGCACATATCCTTTCTGATTGGTGTTTCAGCAGCATGGATGGAGCTGGAGATCATTATGCTAAGTGAAATAAGCCAGTCAATGAAAGAAAAATACCACATGACCTCACTTATTTATGGATAATAAAGACCATTATAAATTAATGAACATAAACAGATACAGAGGCAGGACAGCATTGAATTGACTGTCAAACTATAGCTGGAAGGGTTGGGAGGGTTGGGGGGGAGTTAATCGATCAACTGAAGGACTTATATGCATGCATATAAGCATAATCAATGGACACAAGACACTGTGGGGTAAGGGAGGAGGTCAAGGGGAAAAATGGAAACTTATTTAACCCTCTTTGTAATATTTAAAGTAATAAAACAAAATTTTAAAAAAAGATAAGGCATGCAAAAAAAAAGTAAAAGTAAAAAAAAAAGACTGGTTATATTCAGCTCTTAAGATTTTTCTAGAATTTGGACAAGAAGAACAGAATGTGGAGGGCATTAGACACTGTTGTAGGGAATGAGAAAGAAGAGTACAGGAGAAAAGAGTAAAGAAAGTCAAAAGAGTAAAGAAAGTCAATCCTACAGTTCCTGAAGAATACCTACATCCTCTAAGAGTGACTCTTAGATAGCTGCAGCCAACCATAGACACTCCATTTAGTTTGAGTGAGTGAATAATGAAAGAAAATGTAAAAGAATATGCATATCTAGCAAATACTGATTAATTTTCCCCCCAAAATAATTATAGCCCTTCTGCCTAAGTCATCAAGCAAAGGAAACCTCCTTCATGTCCAGACCACCCCTAAAGTAAAACAAAGAGCCTGCGACTTTGACTGGTTTGGAGAGGAAACGAAATCCAGCTAGGTGCTAACGTAGGTTTGTCTGATCCACCATGCTTCAGACCCATTCCCAGCTGGGTGTTGTGTACCTTCTGGGAAAGGTAAGTTCTTCTTTTCTTTAACTTCCAGAGCTGATACATGAGATGGAGAGTTGAGCCTTTATTCATTAAAATGAAAAGAAATCCACTCATTTCCTTCAAATCTAAACTAATAAAAGCGGAATAGTAAAATTAACCGTTTCTCTGGGATGCCCAACAGCCAACCAGAGTGACTGTATGCAAATTAGCCCAGCCAACATGGCGGCCGCCGCTCACGGAGTAAAGGGCAGCGTCCGTTGCAGCAGGAGCGAAAGGGAAACTGCCTGCCCAATGGCTCGCTTAGCCTTGGTTAAGCGAAACACACATTTGCAACATTGTATAAGTCATAGAATCTTCGGAGCTGAAGCCGGGCCTGAGTCTAAGAGTTTAACATTGTGTCATTATAGAAGTCGCAAGGTGAAGCAGAGAGGAGGGTTCATTAGCCGCCTTAAAGGAACAGCATCAATTATAGGAGATAAACAAACCCCAGGCCTTAAAGGAACAGCATCAATTATAGGAGATAAACAAACCCCAGCAACCTGCGTCTAGCCAGCCTTGCTGGGACGTTGGGTCAATGGGAGCTGTGGGCAGCCTGAAAGCCTGTCACCCAGGCTGGCCACAACCCAATGGGGTGAGGGATGTTCCTGGGGGGCTTGGCCAGCCTGGAGACAGCCATCAGCCCTCACCCAGCCTGGTCAGGCACGCCAGAAGGTGGACATCCCCCGAGGGGTCCCAGACTGTGAGAGGGCACAGGCCAGGCTGAGGGACCTCCCGAGTGCACAGAGTGGCTGCAGGGCGGAACAGCGCAGGACCCAGGACCCATGAGTGGGAAAGAGGCGGCAGGGTTGGAGGGTACCGGGAAGCAGGTAAGAGGTGGCAGGGGGTTGGTGGCCTGCTTGGTGGGCTTCCCAGGCCCTTTGCGGGGCACCGGGGAGCAGGTAAGAGGTGGCAGGGGGTCAGTGGTCTGCTTGGCAGCTGTCCAGGCCCTTTGCAGGGCATCGGGGAGTAGGAAAGAGGCAGCAGGGGGTCAGTGGCCTGCTTGGTGGGCTTCTCA
>PVJC01024122.1:0-25808 GCA_004026665.1 Murina feae
CTCTCCTTGTCTTTTGCTCTTGGCATTTTAATTATGATATGTCTTGGTGTGGTCCTCCTTCGGTTCCTTTTGTTTGGAGTTCTCTGCGCTTCCTGGACTTGGAAGTCTATTTCTTTCACCAGGTGAGGGAAGTTTTCTGTCATTATTTCTTCAAATAGGTTTTCAATATCTTGCTCTTTCTCTTCTTCTGGCACCCCTAATAATTCTGATGTTGGTGCGCTTGAAGTTGTCCCAGAAAATATATATCTTTACAATAATATTATTCTTACCAGAAGACCTCTGTCAAAGATTTTTAATAATTTCCCATTTTTCCCAATCCCACTGATCACCCCAGAACCACCAGAGTAGTGCTGTTAAACTGTTAGAGTCTATTGCTTTCCCAGTGGTTTCTAATCTCAAGCAAATTAATTTCAAAATCTCAACCGTGGTATATAAGGCTCTACATAACATAGCCTCTGGCTATTTCCCATCTAAACTTTGGTCATTCTTCCCCTCATTAACTGAGTCCAACACTTTGGCTCTGTCTTCTTGCTATTATCTGAATACAGCATACAGGATTTGCACTTACTCTTCCCTTATGGCTGGCTCTTTCATTTTACTCAGCTCTCTGTTCAAATGTTAGAGAAGCCACTCCTGACCTTTACAGCAGAACCAGCCCCCATCACTGCCTATCCCTTCCACTGCCTTATTTTTCTTCTTAGCATCTACCACTTGACCATAGGGAAGCAATCCTCCATGGGTCGCTCATTTCTGCACATCGTGTAAGCCAGGCACCAATCGCCTTTTTTTTTCCTGTACTATCTTTTTAAAGATGTTTGTATAACAAATAGCCTTGGAAGACAAAGATAGCATCTTCCTCTGGAGCAAAGAGCAAGCATGTTTACAGTCCATTATAAAAGATTCAGTTTCCCTAAGCTCAAAGTTCCTCTCTTCTAGGTGAAAGTCTCATCTGGTGCTTTTCATGTTGCCTCATGGGATTTGGGACTCAGGGAACCAGCACGAGAAAATGCTTGTCTATGGCTACTGCTGTTGCTGTAAGTAATATGAAGTTCTTTGTCTCTTGCATCTTCAGCAGCATCAGTAAAACTGTAGCAGGCTACAAACAGGATAAAACCTCAGACCCTTCATAGTTCTTGATGTTGACTTTAGATATTGGTTTCCTCTTTTCCATCCCCCCCATCCCAACTAATCTTTTATCAACTGCTATATATTCATTTGCCTTAAAGTTTTCAAACCATTTTAACAACAGTATCATCTGACCTTCAAAAATCCTAAGAGGGACTTTCTATCCCCATTTAATGGGGAAAACACTAACCAAGGAAGTTAAAGGACAAACCCAAGATCAGCATAACAAATCTGTCACAGAAAAGCAATTAGAGTCCAGGTCTAACTCCTAATTTGTTATTCACTACTAGAGGCCTGGTGCATGAAATTCGTGCACTGGGGCAGGGGTGTTGTCCCTCAGCCAGGCCTGCACCTGCTTGCAGTCTAGGACCCCTCAAGGGATGTCCACCTGCCGGCTTAGGCCCGCTCCATGTAGTAAGACATCTCTCTTGCAGTCCAGGGCCCCTCGCTCCTTACGGTCTGCCTGCTCGCTGCTCCTTACTGCTTGCCTCCTGCTCCTTAGAGCTGCAGTGGAGGAAGGAGAGGCTCCTGCCACTGCCCCTACACTCGCCAGCCATGAGCCCGGCTTCTGGCTGAGTGGCACTCCCCTTGAGGGAGCGCACTGACCACCAGGGGCAGCTCCTGCATTGAGCATCTTGCCCCCTGGTGGTCAGTGTGTATCATAGCGACTGGTCGTTCTGCTCATTCTGCCATAACAGTCACTTAGGCTTTTATTATATAGATTTATTGCTTCCTAAAAGATAACTCATATGCCATACATATATTCTGTGACATGGAAGAATAATTACCCACTGAAATATATTCAATGGCAAATTCCTTTCATAGTATTACATGAAAAAAAACAAAATTGACAATGAATAATAAAACTGAGTACCCAAATAAGCACCAGAAATACATTAAGATGCAGGTATTTTAGACTTCATTATACATTATGAAACTTAAATGATTATGTAAAAATCTGGATTCTATTACACTAGTAGCCCATTGCTTTTACATTTAAAGGAAGATATATTAAAAAATATCAAAAAGGTTTCCTTTATAACCAGTAGTTTCCATCTTTGCAAGAATCAAGAATGTTCTAAACATAAACTCCATTAATCTGATAAGATTCCAGATATTTAAAGCTTCCTGCATAACTCTAAGAAGATAAGTAAAGAAGCATTTATTATTGGCTCTTCCTTTATAATATGAGCAAAAAAAACCTCAAAGAGCAGTCTGTATGCAAGTTTGTTGGGCTATTGTAATTCTTACCTTACCATTTCTAGGAAGACTTCTGAAAAAAATCAAAGTCTCTGAGAGTATAAGATTAGATTCTATAACTAGGAAAATATCAAGTTATGTAAAATATCTGATTTTAAAAGTCCTATACTCCCAAGAAGCATAAATCTACTGAATCAGTAACAGATGCTGACCTATGGTTCAGAATTCTAATATGCTTATAAATCACTAAATCTACTAAGGCATGGTATATATTATAACCTTCAAGGTTCACAACTTACAATGTTTATTTCTGAATATTAAATTTCAAAAACATAGATAAAATGATTGTAATTAAGTAGTTTAAAATTAACCCTCCTCTTAAGTAAACTCAAGAAAAATAAAGAAAGAAGCACTAAAATATTAAAGAAAAAAACAGAATTGAACTCAATATAGGACGGGGCAAAATTAGGTTTACAGTTGTTTAATATAGAAAATATAATAATCCTATATAATAAAAGCCTAATATGCTAAGTGTCCAGTTGTCCAGTTGGCCATTAAACCAAAGTGTAATATGCTAATGATATGCTAAGGCAGCTCAACTGCTCGCTATGATGTGCACTGACCACCAAGGGGGAGACGCTCCGACCAGTAGGTTAGCTTGCTGCTAGGGTACGACTGATCAGAACTGAGACAGACAGGCCGGACACGCCCTGGAGCCCGCCCTCGGTCCCTCCCCAGCCCCGATCGTGCACTGGTGGGGTCCTGGCCTCCACTGTCTTGCAATCTGGGACCCCTTGGGGTATGTCAGAGAGCCAGTTTTAGCCCGATGGTGGAATGAATGGTCACTATGATGCTCACTGACCACCAGGGGGCAGACACTCAACACAAGAGTTGCCCCCTGATGGTCAGTGCGCTCCCACGGTGGGGTGCTGCTCAGCCAGAAGCCAGGCTAATGGCTGGTAAGCACCGCAGCGGTGGCGGGAGCCTCTCCTGCCTCTGCTGTAGCACTAAAGATGTCCAACTGACGGCTTAGGCTCACTCCCCAGGCCGTCAGTTGGACATCCCCCAAGGGCTCCTAAACTGGGAAAGGGCACAGGTTGGGCTGAGGGACCCATCCTCTGAAGTGCACGAATTTTGTGCACCAGGCCTCTAGTTGATAAATAACAATACAAGAATAAACGCTGTTTGCTTACTCACAAGTGTAAACCTACTTTTTCCCCACCCTATATATGACTAAGGTAAAAACAATTGCTTCATAAAGTGATTCTCTGATTTTAACTCAATTATCACCATAATACTTACTGTGTAAGTTATAGCTGCCAACATTCCAATCAAGGTCAGAGAACTAATGGAAAATGACAAGGCAGCTAAACCATCTGCAAAGGAAAAAAAAAAAAACACTGTTAAAAAAGTAGAGATGTATTATTTAAATGTTTATATTCAGCAAACCAATATAAAAATATAAAAAGTAGGTTTGTTACACACTCTGAAATAATAAACCCAATATGTATTCCCTCATCCTCAAAGTACTTAACTCCAAGTGCAGAAAAGTGTTTTTAAAGGTCTCTTCACAAATTGATTTATAAAAGATCTTTCAGACTAAGATTTCCTTTCCTTCACTGCCTAAAATTAAAGAGGAAGAACACTAATTTTGGAGCCTACCACAAAATCAGCAAAATATTAGATACTCAAAAGGTAGCAAAAATTTTTCTGGCCTTTCTCCACAGTACATAGGAAAGCCACTGATCCTGACTCATCCCTCTCCCCTCAATCTTGATATTCCTAATTATTTTATTCTTAATCTTCCAATAATTTTTTAATATATAGCCTAAAACTAAAATTTTAAAGAGTTTATTTCACTTTTTAACTTGAAAAGAGCTAACTTGCCCATCTGGAAAGTGGGAAAAAAGCAAACAAACAGAAAATAGGAAAACATAATACCGAAATAGAAAAACAATGTTAACAAGTTAGATTTTGGATATTATTTAAACAAAAGCCAGTAAGTGAGGATATACCAGATTATGCAACAAAATACTATACAAATTTGAATATTCTTTAATGGAAGAAATGCTAATTTTTAAAATATTGATCTAGTTTAAATGCAGGCCTTGTGGAACTAAATATAATTTTGATTAATTTAATGAATCAATATTAACCTTTTCATAAATAATAAAATTAGAATAATATCTTCTTAAAACCTGCATCTAAGTTTTTACATAACACTTGAAGAGAGCACATTAACAAATTCACAAACCATGCAAGACAAATTTTTAATCTTTAACTTTTTAAACTATAAGTACTACATTTTATCAAATCAAATTTATTTGATGCTGTTTTTTTCTTGACCTTACTAGGAATATCAACAGGGTGTTCATACAACTAGGAAAGGTCTGGCATTTGGTAGATAGCAATTTTAAGATACCATCACATAAAATACATCCCCAAATCAACGATATAAAAGTGTGAAAAAATATGCATCTTAGAGTTGGTAAAATGGAGTATTATGGTAACATATTTAGCAAATCAGAAAAGCTAATATTACTAATAGTGGCAAGCAAAATGTACTCTAAGTATGGTGTTAAGATTTGAGACTTTAAAAAATAATGTTAAGACTAAAGAGAATGAGATTACAGAAATTATGCTACCTATAAAATCAGTGATCCAAGATATACTAATTTTCAAAAACTAGCATAACTTATATAGAAAAATATTTAAGGCATATGAGTAGTTATTTAAGAAGGCAGAAAAGTAGCTATTCAAGAGACCTGAAAGAGTTAATTGCAAAAAAAGAAGCAATTTATTTCTCAGCAATAGGATCAGGTGCATAAATCCTGACAATTCAGTATTAGTAGATGCTAGGCCTGCTATCCTTATTCTTGCTGGTATCAGCAAGATATTAATGGACCACAATTTAGAAGATAAAATCTTAAGCGGAAAGCAAGAAAATTAAGAAGCTGTACAGCAAAGATTTCAAGACTTAATTTAATCATTATTTAATATTGTATCTGGCTAAAGAGAAAGAACTACTGATTAAAGGATGTACAGTACCTATTAAAAAAACACAAAAGCAGCCCTGGCTAGGTGGTTCAGTTGGTTGGAGAGTCATCCTGTACACCAAAAAGGTTGCGGGTTCGATTCCTAGTCAGGGCACATACCTGGGTTGAAAGTTCAGTCCCCAGTCGGAGTGAGAATGACAGGCAACCAATCGATGTTTCTCTCGTTCTCTCCCTTCCTTTCTCTCTCAAATTGATAAACATACCCACACGAGGATAAAAAAAGTTTGAAAATAAAATAGTTATGAAAATGCTCAGCATGATGACAAAATAAATATTCTAACTTTCTTTGAAAATAAGTTACTATGTGCAAAAGCACATAAAATTCTGAGTAATAAGTAAACATTCTTATTTGATATTAGTTTCTAATGCCAACTGTAGTTTTCAATGAATAAACAACTTTCTTAACCTAACTTCCTGAACCCATTTTGTTTTCCTCTAAAAACCTAGGTCATGTGGACTAAATTAAAGAAAGCTTCTAGAAAAGCAATTCTAAAATGTTTTGATAAGGTAAATTGGTAATGTTATTTTACTCACAGGAAACTTCTTCACTTTATATTTTGCAATTTATAAAAGACTACTAATCATGATCAAACAAATATAGGGTACTTTCATTAGTTCAAAAATTAAAAAACCAATATTTAGCAAATTTCTTTAACATATTTTTCTATATATCCAAAGTGAGTTACAGATCACATAGAAATTATAATACCTTCACTGCTAAAATACTTTAAAGATCATATTTTCTCTTCAACAAAGCAATTTTATGAAGTCAAGAGACTAAATAATAGCTACATCATTAAAATAAGTTTTAACAGCACAAACCTAATTTATCTAGCATACTTCTAAGCTCAAGTTTAAAATTCTTAATAATGCAAAAACAGACTTCTCAAAAACGCCCCAATGGTCATGAAATATTAAGTATTATGGCTGTGTATTTGTTTTAAGAAAAAGGATACTTACGACTACTTCCAAGTTCTTCAAACAAGAACTTCACTTTTTCCCACTCTGTAGAATTTTTGTTATTGGGAATATTCAATGGAACAAAAGCACTACAAAGGAGAAAAGAGTTGTTTAATGGTGTTAAATTTAAAAGATTAAATAAAAAGAAATGGTCTGAAACTCAATTTTTAGTAATTTTTTAAAACAGAAATCTACTTTCACCAAAAAAGAATTAACAAATCAAATCTGCACCATGTACAGAGGGTGTGAGAAGTTTCTTACCTATGTGTTTACTATATCACAAATTTGTTTTAATAGTTTTATCACTGTAGTCAGGGTAGTTTCCTCTGTCATTCTATTTACTTTATTTTCTGCATTCAAAAATATTTTGAGGAGCCATAATTAAAGATGGTCAAAAGGGTCAATAGCATAAAAAAGGTTAAGAATCTCTGTGTTAAATCAGGAAAACAGAATATAAATGTATGTAATGATTTCAATATATTTATATATGCAAAGGAAACAACAGAAAGAAAATATACCAGAATAAACAGTAAATATCTCCTTGTGGGATTAGAGATGATGTCTTTTAAGATAGTAGTATAATTTGTTATTGAAACAAAAAGTTAATATGTAGGGGAAATGAACAAAGGAGCAAATATTAACTAGAGCTATGATCATAATGCCATATTTTCTTGCAAAGCAACAGTAACGAATTTTATGGGCCTAAGAAAGGAAAATACTCAAAGTAGAAACCATTTTGCATCTTTTTTTTTTAAATTCTCACCTGAGGATATGTTTAATTGACTTTAGAAAGAGAGAAAGGGAGAGAGAGAGAGAAACATCAGTTTACAGAAAGACTCCAACCAACTGAGCTACACAGGCCAGGGCTGATCTTTACTTTCTTCCTAGTATTTTTCTTTATCTTACAAGATTCTACCAATATACATAATGAAAGTAAATAAATTGGATATCTATAATAATAAAAACATAATATGCTAATTAGAGCGGATGTCCTTCCAGATGAAGCCAGGGCTGCGAGGGAAGCCCAGGTTCCGGGTGCCTGTTGGCGGCCGGAGGGAAGCCTGGGTCCTGGGTGCTGGAGGGAAGCCAGTGCCGGCAGCTGGGGGAAGGAAGGCTTACTCTTGCATGAATTTCATGCATTAGTCCTCCAGTGTTTTCATAATAGCATCTCAAAAAAATTTGAAGCACCAAGGCTCGGTGTGAGCTTCCCAGGTTGCAATACTATGTCTTGTTCCAGGTTGATGCCAAAAAGGTAGTAGTATGTCCTGAGGACAACAAAAGTACCACATGTGGAAGCCTCTCAGATTCTGTCTTATGCATTTCTTCTTTTAATTGATTTTAGCTTTACCTGTAATAAGTAGTAACCATAAATATAATTGCCTTCAGGTAGCTAGCTATATGAGTCCTTGCTGGAGAATTATCTAACCTGAGGGTGGTTTCATGAACCACTCAAAATTGTAGTTGTTTAAGTATAAAAAGTGAGAGATGTGTTTCCTCAGACTTTTTAGTTTGGCTAACTCCAGGTACATTCCCCATTCCTTTTCCTCTCAGACCTATCAGGAAATCCTGCTGGCTCGCTCTCCAAATAATAGGCAGAAATAAATCACTACTGCTACCATCACGTCTTGTCTAGATTATTGCAATAACTTCCTAACAGATCTCATGCTTTTACCGTTAACCCCATAAAGTCAAACCTCAAAACACTATCCAGAGAGCCTTTTGAATGTCAGGTCATGTTACTCAATGACAAAAACACCTCCAATAGCTTCCCAACTCCCTCAGCACAAATGCCAAGTCTTTACAACGCCTACAATGCCCAACTGAATTTGGCAGCTCTAGTTACCTCTGACCATATCTTCAGCTACTCCAGCCTCCATTCACTCCATTCCAGCCACACTAGTTTGCTCACTTTGTTTTCAACATGGCAGACGCATTCCTGCCTGAGGGCTTGTTCTCTGACTGCACTGTTCTCTCCTCTTCCCACTGTAATTCATGGCTCCCTCTCTTCCTTCAAATGTCTGCTCAAATACTACACTCGCACTAAAATTTCATATACACAACACAACCTACTTTTTATTTTCTTTCTCTCCTCCCCTTGCCCCCTCCTAAATGTATGCTCCACGAAGGAGGAGTTGTCTTTTCTGATAACTGCTTTCTCCAGCACCTTGTGTAGTGTCTGAAACATAAAAGGCACACAATAAATATTTGGAAAACAAGTGAATGGAACTGTCACTTCTTGTTATTAGTGTTTTTGCAAGGAGCCATCTACTTCACTTTTAATATACTGCTTCTAAATAAATAAATATCATCTAGAGAATCAGTTAAAACATATTAATTAGAATTGTTAAAACTAAACTCTGTAAATGAGGACTAAAGGTGATTTTCCATAAAAAAGACCAGTAAGTTTCAGAATAAACTTTATCATAAAATTCCTTTTGTTTTGGACAGATATTCTGGTTTCTGTAAAGATTTGTGGTTTTACTGATGCTTCTCAGGCTCTAAATCAGGTCTTGGCAAACTACTGACTGCCTGTTTGCAAAAAAAAAGTTTTATTGGCACTCAGTCACATCCTTATGTTTATGTATTGTCCAAAACTACGTTAGAGCTTAAAGAGGAGAGTTGAGTAGTGTGGGGGTGCTGTCCAGAGTACGCCAGATGTTCAAGGCCAGTTTGCCACACACAGGTGCAAAAGCCAAGAAACAGCAGTTCCACTGTATGCACTGTGCAGGTGTACCTTTCTGTAACCCAAATACTGATATCGCTGTTTGGCAAGAAGCCTCTTTTGCTTGAGCTTGTATATAAGTTGCCACTGACGAGCCAGTTTTTGGCTGCTTTCTTCGTAATAAAGCATGTCCCATTTGCCTGGTGTTACCTGCATGTTTTTCCAATTCCCTGCACCCAGGAAGGTCAAGTCCCTGGCTGAGGAGCTTGCCCCCAACAAGTAGCCATGAAGACCACATGGACTTCTAATCTTATCTAAAATACTACCTACCCTTTAAGAAGTTTGCTAATGTCTGTTCTATATAATTTCAGTTTATAGGTAAGGGACCTCCACATTAACAAGGCAAATTCACAAAATAGATTTAGCTTTCCTTAAAAGGACAAAACGACTTTTAAAAATATACTCAATAGCTAAAATAAGCAGCAAAACCACTAAAAATGTCCTTTCAACAAGTACTATTTTTCATGACACATTAAGGCAGGCAAAGGGAACTGGGAATATGCCAACAGGACATCTGTATTCTAAGAATTCCTAGAACTATAAAAAATTAGTGACAAGTTTAATTCCCATTACAAGTTGTATTCAATACATGAAATTTCATTTATTGAAATTTCTGAGACCAAATTTTAAGTAGAAACTTTAAAAAATTTATTAGTACCTCATATTATTTCCTAGCATAAAAAAAGGACCAAGACTTATTTTAATAAGAATAAATGTCTACCATTAAAAAGGATGAATGTTTTCCAAAGAGGAAATTTTAAATGTGTAAAACTTTATTAATATTAATATAAAATTAAGGAAGAAATCATTGCCAAAGATTAATTCAACAACTTAAAGACTGATTATGTTGAATCCGCACTGGCCAGCATTCTCAGTGGTTAGAGCATCAGCTTGCACACCAGAAGGTGGTGGGTTTGATTCCCAATCAAGAGCACATATCTGGGTTGTAGGTCTAATCCCCACCCCTGGGTCGGGGCACCTATGGGAGGCAATCAATTGATGTGTCTCTGTCACACCAATGTTTCTCTCTCTCTCTCCCTCCCCCTCCTTTTCACTCTCTCTAAAATCAATGGAAAAATTATCCTCACTCCTTGGGTGAAGTTTAAAAAAAAAAATCTAGAAAGATGCACAGACAAGAATTTTCATCGAAATGTTGTTTATAAGAATGGGAAAACTACAAATATCATAAATGTCCAAGTAGTTACCACTAGAAGATCAGATAAACTATTATATCTTAAGGAAATGCAATACGGACAAAATTAATGAATCTACATTATTATTCTGAAGAGGTGTCTACAATATTTCAGCAAGTAGATTATCAAGAATTACATAAAATATCATCACAATTGTGTAAAATTACAGCATAGAGGGAGTATATGTGAGGGAGGAGCGCTCTGCATTTATTTATTTGTATGAACACATACAAAATGTTTAGATAAAACAACATTATAAAACAGGTTAATTGTGGTTACTGCTTGGTGGTGATATAAAAGGTGTTTGTTATTTTTACATTTTGTTTTTTCTTTTGTTATTATTATAACTAGGACAGGTACATAAAATTCATGCATTCAGGGGGTGGGGGGGGCGTTCCTCAGCCTGGCCTGTGTCCTCTCGCAGTCTAGGAGCCCTCAGAGGATGTCCAGCTGACGGCTTAGGCCTGTTCCCCATAGGGAAAGGCCTAAGCTATCAGCCGGATATCCTTAGAGCTGTCGCAGAGGCAGGAGAGGCTCCCGTCACCACTGTCCACTCCAGCCGTGGGCCTGGCTTCTAGCTGAGCAGCACACCCCCTGTGGGAGCTTACTGACCACCAGTGAGCAGCTCCTGCATTGAGCCTCTGCCCCCTAGTGGTCAGTGCATGTCACAGCAACTGGTTGTACTGCTATTCATTCGATTTGCATATTAGCCTTTTATTATTTAGGACTAGAGGCCTGGTGCACAAAATTCATGCATGGGGGGTGTCCTTCAACTCAACCTTCACCCTCTCCAATCTGGGACATCCTCTCACAATCCAGGACTGCTGGCTCCCAACCGCTTGCCTGCCTGCCTGCCTGATTGCCCCTAACCACTTCTGCCTGCCAGCCTGATCACCCCCTAACCACTCCCCTGCCAGCCTGATTACCCCTAACTGCCCTCCCCTGCAGGCCTGGTCACCCCTAGCTGCCCGCCCCTGCAGGCCTGGTTGCCCCCAACTGCCGTCCCCTGCAGGCCTGGTTACCCCCAACTGCCCTCCCCTGCAGGCCTGATTGCCCACAACTGTCCTCCCCTGCTGGCCATCTTGTGGTGACCATCTTGTGTCCACATAGTGGCAGCCATCTCTGACTAAATCTTGTGTGTTGGAGTGATGGTCAATTTGCATATTACCTCTTTATTAGATAGGATGATGCTATTTTCAATCTCAAGATAAAATAATTAATACTTACCCAATTAAAAGAAGAAGTGTGCAAATCACAGCAAATCCCAATGTATACTTAAGTGCTGTTTTAATTTGCTAGATGTCAGAGAGGAGAAGTATACCATTTAGTAAGGTCTTTAAAATATAGTAGTCTTACTACAATATAACAGTATTTTTACATCAAATGTGCATTTATATTCAACTGTGTAAATTTTTCCTTGTTAAAAAGTCTTAAAATTTGAGGAAAACCAATTTATATAACACATCTTAAGCATCTTTGCAAACTACATTAGCTTTTAAATCTTTTAAAAACATGTCCAAGCTGGTGTGGCTCAGTGGTTGAGCACTGACCTATGAACTAGGAGGTCACTGTTTGATTTCCAGTCAGGGCACATGCTTGGGTTGCAAGCTCAACCTCCTGTAGGGTGCATGTAGGAGGGAGCAGATCAATGATTCTCTCTGACCATTGATGTTTCTATGTCTCTCTCTCTTTCCCTTCCTCTCTGAAATCAGTAAAAAAATATAAAATAAATAAAAGCTTGTGAAAAACATAATTAATTCTCCAAAGGGCATCTTTAGTAAAATTATTAGAATATTTAATAAAATATTCCCCCAAACAGGGAGCAATAAGAATCTACAATGCCCCTATCCCAATTCACCAAAATGAATTGTACTAGTAATTATAATAAATATTTAACATATATGCATGTATATATACATGTATGTATATATTATATATAAAGCATGTAATATTAGTATAAAATATAAAAACATATGTAAACATAAAACACATGTCATACCAGAACTATTGTAAACACTTAAACTCATTTCATTCTCACAACAACCCTGAGATAGATATTCTCATTCCTATTTTAGAGATAAAGAAGCGAAGGCTCAGAAAGGGTAGATAATTTGCCATAAGTCATATAGGTGGTAAGTGATTAAACAAGGAACTCAGGTCTTTAAAGTCTATTTTACTTGGTGTCCACGATGTCATCCAAATATAAAGAAAAACACCAAGTTAAAACTAATCTAAATATGGAAGAAAAGTTCATCTTAAAGAAAAAGTTAAATCAGTGAGAAAAAACTCTTTGTCTCTCAGCCTACTGAAGTCTCTAAAAATGACCTTTTAAAAGTTAAATTCATGTTTCATATGATAAATTCTTGTTCTCAAAGAAGTTAAGATAGTCTTGAGGGAAAAAAATATATAAAGGAAGATCTTAAGATCAAGCAAAGGGCTGGAGAAGATGCACTTTAGAAAAGTAAATTGAGAAAGCTTATCTCTCATTAATTTTTAACAATAAATTTGTATCCAGCCACTTTACCTTACATACATTGGGTTTTCAATACAGAGTTATATAGTATCTGCAAATAATTTTGACTTTATAAATATTTAAACATCTTGTTTACTTCTAACAAATTATACTGATTACCACTTTGGGAATCATATAAAATATTGTTGATGTACTTACTTCCTGATCTTAATGCAAATGCTTTAAGGTTTTAATAACTATGATTAAGCATAATGCTGGCTTTTGAGTCAATAATATATTTGCTTTTGTGCTTAAATATAAAACATAAACACAGTATAAAACAAATTCCTATAACTCAATAAAAAGACAAAAGACATTTACTCTTTTTATGATACTTTTTTCCCCTTAATTCAGAAATAAAATGGTTTTTGTCAAATATCTTTCCACATACAATTTCTTCTTTGACCTATTAAATAACTACATATTAACAGATCAAGATAAAATAATACTTACCCATACAAAATTTAAAATCACCCATACAAATTAGAGATGAGTCCAACTCAGTTATACTTTATTAATGTATTTTTAAGATACACTCGCATTCAATTTGCTAGTATTTAGTTAAGATGTTTATACCCACACTTAAGTGATACTGTTTTGCAGGTTTAGACATGCATATATGGTATATTTATCAGGGTTTTGTACCAGTGTTATCCTGGATTAGTTAGAACAGTCTGCAAGTGTTCCTTTGTGCCCTGAACTACATCTTGTGGGCCACATATAGCCCACCTTCTATTTTACTAGATTACATCATGCTCATTAAGTACCATCTCTGGCTACTTTCACACTACAACAGCAGAGTTGAGTAGTTCAGACAGAGTCTATATGGCCCTCAAAGCCTGAAATACTTACTACCTGGTCTTTTACAGAAAAGTTGTTGATCTCTGCTCTAGAATAGTCTCAAGTCACATGCAGCTATCAAGCACTTGAAATATGGCTCATTCAAACTGGAATCTTGTTCTAAGTGTAAAATGTATAAATTTAAAATAGTGTGAAAAAAAGGGGGAGGATGGGGGTGTAGGGGGAAGAAAGGAGATAGAGGGGATAAAAGGTGACAGGAAAAATTACATTAAAAATTTGAAGAAAAAAATAAAATAGTATGAAAAAAATAATTTCTCATTAATATGTTTTAACTCTATCTGAAATGATAATACTTAGAACACATGACATTAAATATAGTATATCATTAAAATAATCTCAACTGTTCCTTTGTACTTAATTTAATGTAGTTGGCTACTAGAAAATTTTAAAGTTCACATATGGCTCACAAAATATTTCCATTAGACACTAAATTCAGTCATGTCATTTTTTGAAAAAGGAAGAAATAATCATTCAGCCCCCCTACAATGAGACCATCAGAACAATGATACTTACTGTGCATTTACTAGTATCATCATCATCCTTTTCCTCATAGTAGAAGTAGACAAAAGGGATCCAGAGGAACACACAGAATAATATAACAGAATATAAGGCTGTGAAAAGAAATAATAAACTGAGTTCTACTAAAACATGTGAACTTAAAAACTATATATATATATATATATATATATATATATATATATATATATATATAAAATATATAGCATAATTCTACGTATATATGTAATATCCAAATTAGTCTTTTCTGATCCCTGTCCTAAGAAATTAATATCAATAACACTACAAGATAACAAACATAATTCAAGTAAACTATGGAGCAATTTTTAAAAATAAATCACAATAATTCTGCCAATAAAACTTGTGGCAGCTAACATCTGACTCCTAAGTCCTCAACAACACAGTGCTAAGAACTTCATGTGAACCATCTATCTCATTTAAATGAACTTCAACTTTTATGTTCCTTCCAACTTAAAATCAAGTATAATTGACACAACTGTTACAGTTGCTAGTGACTCAAGTTCAAGAAACAGCTATAATCATATGTCATTTTGATGAATAATTTCCCAAATCTAAATTTAAAATATGCATTGTTATAAAACTGATCTTATACGAATCAAGATATAGAAAAGTTAAGAAGTACAACAGAACAGTAAAATTAGATTCAAAGGTAACTAATATTACTATTTATCTGTTTTAAAAGAATGTTAGATTTGAGATACTTTCAACCAGTAGGAAATCAAATTATTTATTTTAATTCATATGGAACTTAAAATTTGAACAGCCAAACATAGAATATACTTGATAATAATAATAAAAACTACACAAACAACTTTTTGAGACTTATCAAGCCTACCTAAGAAATTTGTTTTTCAAATCTTATGTAGATTTATATTTATCTGCATATACATAAGTTCATGGAAAATAATAAAACAATATAATTATATAAAGCAAATACAAGATAATAATCATTAGACTCCTTTATAAAAGAAAGCACTTGTTAGAAATATATATAAAAGTACCAATTACTTATTCTGAAGGAATATGAGTTATAGAATTTTTAAGATGATCTTAATACTTGCTAGCACTACCTCATTTATCTGGAGGCCACTTTTGAAACAGCCCCACTAAATGCAACATAGCTAAAATACTCAGAGCAAACAGAGCTATAATAATCCAACAGAAAGGTCAGAATTAATTTATACCGAGCAATCAGAAAATGACTGCCAGCATAATGAATTCTGGCACTACAAATATTTAGTGAAATGTATGTAGTCTTTAATGCTACAAAAAACCAATAAAGACAGTAAATCATTAAGGGTAATGAATACCCGTATTTCTACTACAGATCAGGGAGTAATTAGTATCAACATTTCTATTATGAATCTAAGAGCCAATAGAAATAAACATATTCAAAAACATAAACAAAATAAGTATTCTAAAAGCTTTAAAAATTTCAACATAAAAGAAATAGGACTATAAGTCACCCTAAATACCATATAGCTATTATGATTAAAATAATAAATTTATATAGAATTGGAAAAACCCTGAATTAGCAGATAGAGTTTGTGAGCTGATTGTCACATGCCAAAAGCTTTGATAAAAAGATGCATTAAGGGGGAGGAACCAGGATGGCGGCATAAGTAAACACCTGAACTTGCTGCCACGCACAACCACATCAAAACTACAACTAAAAGATAAAATGGCTATCATCCAGAACCACAGGAAAGCTGGCTGAGTGGAGGTTCTACAACTAGAAGGAAAGAAAAAAGCACAATGAGACTAGGGAAGCAACCAAAATGCAGAGACAAAGAAACATGTCACAAATGAAAGAAATGGAGGAAAGCAAACTACTGGATGTAGAGTTCAAAACCACAGTTATAACATTACTCAAGAATCTTCTAGAAACCTCCAAGGAACTTAGTGAGACCTTCAAGGATCTTAATGAGAATGCAAAAAAAACCGAAACAGAAAAGGACCAGTCAGAAATTAAGCATACACTGTCTAAAATAAAGAACAATATATAGATTCAACAGTAGACTAGAGGATCCCAAGAATCAAATCAAAGATTTGAAATACGAGGAAGCAAAAAACACCCAACCGGAAGAACAAAAAGAAAAAATAATCCAAAAATATGAAGATAGTGTTGGGAGCCTCTTGGACAACTTCAAGCGTACCAACATCAGAATTATGGAGGTGCCAGAAGATGAGAGAAAGCAAGAAAACCTATTTGAAAACCTATTTGAAGAAATAATGACAGAAAACTTCCCCTACCTGGTGAAAGAAATAGACTTACAAGTCCAGGAAGCACAGAGAACTCCAAAGAAAAGGAGTCCAAGGAGGACCACACCAAGACACATCATAATTAAAATGCCAAGGGCAAAAGACAAAGAGAGAATCTTAAAATCAGCAACAGAAAAACAGTTAGTTACCTACAAGGGAGTATCCATATGACTTCCAGCTGATTTCTCAACAGAAACTATGCAGGCCAGAAGGGAGTGGTAAGAAATATTCAAAGTGATGAATAGCAAGAACCTACAACAAAGATTACTCTACCCAGCAAAGCTATCATTTAGAATTGAAGGTCAGATAAAAAACTTCACAGACAAGAAAAAGCTAAAGGAGTTCATCACCACCAAACCAGGATTATATGAAATGCTGAAGGGTATTTTTTTTAAGAGGAAGAAGAAGAAAAAGGTAAAGATAAAAATTATGAACAACAAAGTGACAACAAATACTTATCTATCAACAAGTGAATCTAAAAATCAAGTGAATAAAAAATCTGATGAATAGAATAAACTGGTGAATATAATAGAATCAGGCAAAGAAAGGAAGTGAAATGACAATTCTCGGGTGGGGGGGAATGGGGTGTTGGGGGTGAGAGAAGAGATTGGACAAAAATGTTACATCTATGAACGAGGACAGTAGTGGGGCATAAGGGCATGGGGTGGGGTGGGAACTGGGTGGAGAGCTGGGGGGGGGAGAGGAACATCTGTAATAATCTGAATAAAGATTTATTTTTTTTAAAGATGCATTAAGATTAGGATTCAAGGTCAGTATGTCACTTGTCTTTAGTAGTTGGTGGCCTTGCCCTTTAGCCAGCCAGAGTGCCTAATGACTATTTTATAAATATTCCTAGTATTCCTGAACTTGTGGGATAAATGATCTTATAACTGCATAAGTTTTTTACTATCATATTCAATAAATATAACAAAGTACAAAATTCCTATCCTATATAGTAAAACCCTAATATGCAAATTGACTGAATGGCAGAACAGCTGGTCACTATGACACACACTGACCACCAGGGGGCAGACACTCAATGCAGAAGCTGCCCCCTGGTGGTCAGTGTGCTCCCACAGGGGGAGCACCGCTCAGCCAGAAGCCGGGCTCATGTCTTGCCAGGCTCACAGCTGGCGAACGGAGAGGTGGCGACAGGAGCCTCTCCTGCCTCCGGTGCAGGCCCCAACTGTGAGAGGTATGTCTGCCAAGGGGTCCCAGACTGCAAGAGAGCACAAGCCAGGCTTAGGGACCCCCACTGAGTGCATGAATTTTGTGCACCAGGCCTTTAGTTATATAATAAAATACAAACCACTCATTTTTTAAAAAGGACAAAAGACAGATACTTCGCCCTGACCGGTTTGGCTCAGTGGGTAGAGCATCGGCCTTAGGACTGAAGGGTCCCAAGTTTGATTCCAGTCAAGGGCATGTACCTTGGCTGTGGACACATTCCCAATGGGGGGCATGCAGAGGCAGCTGATCAATGTTTCTCTCTCATCAATGTTTCTGACCCTCTATCCTCCTTTCTCTCTGTAAAAAATCAATAAAATATATTTTTTTTAAAAGACAGATACTTCACCACAGAAGATAAACAAAATGGCCAAAAAGCACATTTTAAAAGGTGCTTATCAATGTTAATCTAACTAAACCCATGAGATACTACAGACACCCAAGAATGGCTAAAATTAAACTGATAATACTAAGTATTAACAACAACCTAGAATAGGTGATATTCCCACACTTTGCTGGAGACAGTGTCAAATAGCACATTGCAGGAGACCGTTTAGTAGATTCTTACCAAGTTAAATATACAGTTACCATATGACTCAACACTTCTAATCCTCTAGCACTGAAGTGAAGGAACATATGTAAAGTGTTTCTGCCCAGAGAAGCCTGCTTGAGTTGCTGAGTCCAAGACTTTTATTGGGGGTTTGTAATACAGGCACATACGGTAGGTAACAACCTATTATTTTTCTAAGTGGCAAAGCAAGTATTCACCATAAATCATGTTTTACACAATCCAAACAACATGGTACTGCATGGTTTTTATTCAGCTGTACAAACCCATCTTATCAGTTAGATACATAAGAAAATCCCAAGGGCTAGGTTTCCAGGAATTGGTCAAGGGTCAGCCACACAAGCAAGTCCTCCTAAAGATATCCAGGAGTCCAACAATATTAGGTAGCTGCATTAACACTTTCACAGAATATTCACAGCAGTATTTTTCACAGTGGCAAAAGCTGGAAATGATCCAAATGTGCATCAACAGTATAAGGACAGAAAATGATTTTTCTTTTTCCTTGCTGTAGCCTTCTACAATTTATGAAAAATACCTCGTAATTAAACCCCAAGACTATTAGCTCCTGTGGTTCAAATGGCAGGACAAGATAAGCTACTCTCAAGGCTATAGTCTTGCATACCTCTCCCTCCCCCCACCCCCACCCCTGGTGTTTTCAGAACTCAGGGATAATTCCCACCAAGGAGTCTCTAGTTAGTAGAAAGTTCCCTTCCCTCTGCTTCAAAAAGGCCCCTTATAAACTCTTCATAACTTTTGTTTTAAGTACTTTTGTTTGGAAAAAATACTAATAAAACACCTCCCCCAAACATCTGCTTTGACTATCTCCTGAAAAACATCTCAGTCCAAAATTCTCTCTTCCTTGTCACCTATCAACAGCAGCCATTACTCTTTAAAAGGGGCAGTGCCATTTGTTTCTTGCTCCTGTACTGATTAGTAATGCACCAATCCTTTCCTCTCTTGGAAAGTAAATTAAAGTCCCTCTCTCTCTGCATCTATTCTCTTCTCTCAGCTGTGAATTCTTTCACAGCGTTCTCACTAGCCAAAACCCTAACAAACAGATGAATAGATAAGCAATCTGAGTGTACTCATACAAAAGACTATTATGCACCAATAAAAAAGAAGTTATGAATACATGAAATAAGGAAGAGTCTTATAAAACTCTAATATGCAAATATACCGAATGGCGGAACAACCAAACCACTAGTCATTATGACATGTGCTGACCACCAGGAGGCGCACATGGAACATGGCAGGCATCGGCAACAGGCAGCAGAGCATGAAACAGGGTGGGCGTCGGCCACGGCGGGATGGTGGAGCAGGTGAGTGGCGGGGGCACGGAGGATGGACTGATATCCGCCCCTTTGCCCACTGCAGCCTTGCAGCCCACAGTTCCTTTCAAGGTGCACAAATTTGTGCACTAGGCCCCTAGTACTAAATAAAACAAGACTAGACACCAGAGTACAATTTCTGTGACTGAACCTAAAGTTCTAAAACTGGCAAAATTAATTTGTCATGACAGAAGTCATAAAAGTGGTTGGATAGCTGGTGACTGTACAGAGACATGAGAATCTGTATCTATAAAAGACTAAGCGACCATTTGACTGTCCGACCAGTCGGTAGGTATGACACATACTGACCACCAGGGGGCAGATGCTCAATGCAGGAGCTGCTGAGCTGTGGTGACTTGGCAGCAGTGGTTCTCGGGTGATGCACCCCGGAACCAGAGAGGAGGGAGCCCAATTCCAGGATGCATCACCCGAGAATTGCCCTCTCGCAATCTGGGATCCCTCAGGGGATGTCAGAGAGCTGGTTTCAGCCCGATCCCTGCAGGCCAGGCCAAGGGACCCCACCTGCTGGAGGGACCCCCGCTCACTCCTCAGACACTTTTTGAACCATGGTGCCATCCCTGTCAGGGAGTAACTGTGGGAGGTTGGCTCCAGGGCATGTCTGGCCCCTCTCGCCCAGATTTCTAGAAATCGACACTGGAGGACATGGGGAACACACGCTATTCTAAGAGACTGTATTATCCCCTCAGCAGTCTGTGACTCAAAATAGGTGTGGAACAAGTACTCTAAATCTTTGTTTCCCTGACACCACATTCTAAGCTATCTTCTGGTTATGTTACTATTCTTCCTCAGTGTCCTTTTAAAGACTTCTGTCTTTAACTGGTAAATATTATACTGTAAAGACAGTATTAAGTTAACATTTTTGCATGTTTCAGATCAGTTCTAATGTCAAGTTAGGCTTATAACTGTAAATGAAAAAAGTGCTACTACCGCTGTCATGAAACATTGAAAGTGCTTCTTTTCAAGTTCTACTTCAAACTAATAGTTATTTTCAAAGGAAAATTATTCTTAACTCCAACAGTGATGACACTCTCATATCCTGAAATCTTTATAAAGTATGCTTATTTGTAAATGTTTTTGTTAAAAGATTGCTACTAGCAAGTAAAAGATAAACAGACTATTTGGTTTAATAGTTCCTCTAACATCAAAGAAAACATATTAAGAAAAAATTTTAAAACCTCATGTCCACTAGACATTGGCAAAAATTAAACTCATAGGAGCATTTGAGCTCTGGCTCCAGGCATAAGGGGTCAGTTTGGCTTAAATAAACTCCTATGAAAATTCTCTAAAAAACTCCACAAATTAAACTCATAAAACAAGTCCTTTTTCAAAACAACTTTTCAAGAACTAGTATAAACAAGTGAACAGAGAGCCATGGACAAAGGCCATGAATAAAAACTGTGGCAAAGAATGCATGGTAATTCTTATGACTTTTTAAAATGTACACAAAACAAACAACCTACTTTTTAAGAACTGTTCATCATTAAATTATAACTCACATGAAAATTAAATTGGATAAATTAGGCTTTTGACTTTTTACACACTCTTTATTCTTCCCAACTACCACTGCTGAAAAGAGAGACAAAGAATAACTTAATAAATACTGTGATAGTATAATTAATTATTACAAAGCTTTTTGTTTTAGAGGGTCAAAGTATAAAGATATTTTGGGAACTCTAAAAGCCTTCTAAAATTATCCTATTTACTCAGCTGAAGAAATACAGCATCAAGATTGCTAAAGGGCATATCCAATACCCATTTCCCGTTCAGTTGGCATTCCTCTTTTGGTCCGTCCTCCTTCTTCCTACATCCTGCCTAAAATGGATACATGACAACTTAAACTCCAGCCCCCTTTTTGGATTCTGTGGTGACCTTAAAACGGAAAGCATGTACTAAGGATAGAAAGCTGAGGAGAAATGAGCTTAGGATCCTCATGATGCCATGATGCTGCCATATCAGCCCTGGATAACACATCTCCAGACTTACTTTAAGTGAAACTGAAAAACCATTATACTATTTAAGCCATGTATTTCCAATTTATTAATAGCAGCCAGGAATAATTCCTGAAATGGAATTTGGTACAAGAAGTGTGGGAACCCAAACACTCCTCCTGAGCTATCCTGAGCCCTTGGTGGTCCTGCCTGTGAGGAGTGTAATAGATCTCAATTTTTGCCACTAAACATGGTCATCATGAGAAAGAACCAATCCCCTGGTTTCAAGATATACTCCTCCTTTTTTTTACTGCGTAGCAGCAACCCTACTTGCCTTAATAATCAGCATAAATCACTGTACTAATGATTTATGACAACTAGTACTGCCTGTTCATTCAATGACAAAAGGGAGACAAAAATGGTCACACACTCTTAACACACTGTAAAGTAGGTACTATGAAACTGCCGTTTCACAGGTGGAGAAATCACAGAGAAGTTAAATGCCTTTAATTTCTCAAATTGAACACTAGGAGGTTGTAAACCTTAAATTCAAAATACATAGTACAGACTTCAGGGACAACTTTTAAGCCATCAGCCAATAGGGAGTGAGGAGAAACTTAGATGCTCAAAAGGCCTGGTATGGAAATAAATATGCATACATTTTGCCACACACGCCTATTTTCACTGAAGGATTATTTAATAGAAAAAAGTAAAAACTTAAACACATAACAATCTAGGATTGTTTGAATAACAATATCCATACAGCCCTAACTGGTTTGGCTCAATGGATAGTGTTGGTCTGCGGACTCAAGGCTCGCAGGTTTGGTTCCGGTCAAGGGCATGTACCTTGATTGCGGGCACATCCCCAGTGGGGAGTGTGCAGGAGGCAGCTGATCGATGTTTCTCTCTTATCGATGTTTCTAACTCTCTATCTCTCTCCCTTCCTCTCTGTAAAAAATCAATAAAATATATTTTTTTTAAAAATTATTTAAAAAAAGAAAAGAATATCCATACAATGGAAAACAATGCAGTAAAGTGAACAACCCAATCGATCATCAATATTAGAATGGATAAACAAACCGTGGTATGTTTTAGTACAACGAGACATTATACAGCAATGATAACTAACATAATACTTTCACCTGCAACAACACAAGAGGAATTTCAGATATAATGCTGAGCACTAAAGAGGTCAAACAGAAAACAACACAGACTATGGGATTGAATATGTTCTCTACACAAGAATCAATAGCCCTAGAATCGGTCTCAAGAGGAGAAAGAGTGTCTCGGAGGAAGTGACAGGACAACTACAGAAGAACACAACAGCTTGAATAATTCCCACTTATGGTTTGGGTCCTCCTCATTTCCATAACCCCTGCATTCAAGCAAAATCAAAATAAGAAGTTAGGAAAAAACATTAGTTAAAAGAAAAATTCACTTAAAAGCAATTAAAAGACAGTGAAAGAATTAAAACTAAAAATGTCAAGAAGGTTAGAGAAAACATTAGAATAAAGTAAATACATATAATAAGTTACAATAAAAGGTAAGAATCTAAAGGTTAGAATAATTTTGAAACAAAAATAGAACTCAGAACCTGGCCCATGGTGCTCAGTGGCTGAGTGTTGACCCATGAACCAGGAGGTCATCGTTCAGTTCCAGGTCAGGGCACGTGCTCAGGTTGCGGGCTCCATTCCCAGTGTGCGGTGTGCAGGAGGCAGCTTGTTGATGATTCTCTCATCATTGGTGTTTCTATCTCTCTCTCCTCCCTTTCTCTCTATGAAATCAATAAAAACCTATTTTTAAAAAAGTTCTCAAAAATGTAGTTTCCAGACCTTGGGATTAGCAGAGATCCTTTCAGGGTTTCACAACATGAAAATTATTTTCATAATAACATTAAGATGTTGTTTGCCTTTCCATTAGCAACTATTGTATTCTTCACCATGAAGTATTCACCAGCAGGATCACTTTTATTCAAGAAAAGTCCCTCTGAAGCAGTAATAATTCTATTAGATGTCCACCTCTGAGTACACAACTCTTTAACTTTACAGGTGACGAGAACTCCACAGAAAGCATACTTGTGTGAAGCCCTTGTGCAGTTTCAGTTGTGAATTACTAGTCTTTTTTTTTTTTCAAACACCATTTTTACTTGAAAAAAGAACTGACAGACAAGCAACAGTTATCCAGACTTGAATATTGGGCCAACTTTCTAAAAAATGAATAAAGTGAGTCTGTCACTTTAAAGAAAATAAGTGAGAGTACTTTTTGCCAATGCTAAACCTGAATTTCCAAGAGAAAATTAGAATTTTCGGAAAACTTGAATCCACCCATTTGGAGCCTGACGTCTTTCCAATATATACACACGTTTTACAAGAACAGTGGGGATATTAATGAAATGCAAGAGTAAATCAGAATCTCTCTACATGTAATCTAGCACTAGTATTGTTTAAAAGGTCCCTAGATGATTTTTGAAATTGCCTTGGGGGTTCAGTGCTGCTAAGCATTCCCACAGGTAACATCCTCAGCACTACTGATTAAAACGTAGCTCATGTAATGACAAGCAGCTCCAGCTTAGGCAATAATATCCACTTTGGACTATGCCACTCACTAATAAGTTGATCTTTAACATCTCGAAATGTCATCGAATTAAATTTTCCTGCTTTGATTCTATGGTCTTCAAGAAATCTTCTTTTCATGTTTCTTTCCTAGATCAGTGTCTCATCTATCGTTTCACAAGTTCTACAGAGAATCAAACTCATCTACTATTTATAAAGATTAACTTAGCTCCCATGCATTTAAGATGATACTAGGGGCACACTGTCCTTAGGAGGACTGAGAAAAACAATCACTAAAATAATTTCCTATAGGCTCAATTCTCTCCATGAAAGCAAGGCTGCATGGTTTAACATTCCAGTTCAGAAGTATTTATTAGAAGTCTTTGTAACCTGGACCAAGCCTCTAGTTCAATAAGATATGCTCTATGAACTGAATGCACTGAGATAAAAATTGGCTTATTTTGTCACATGCTCTACAGCATAAATACACTTTAATGTCATATAGGAGACAGGTCCCTTCCCCCAATATTGTTTTTGAAGATACAATTTATGTCCTTCCAACAAATTTGTATTAAAAAGGCAACATTTCATTTAACAAAACACCTTTTCAAGTTTTAACAGGTCAAATTTAAATTTTATATATGTTTAATGTAATCATCAGAAAAATAAATTCTACATTAAAACACAATAAAAACATTTCTAAAATCTATACCAAAAGAATAGAATTTCATGGGTCCTATAGATTTTAAATCAAGAGAAAAGGCAAAGGTTAGGGCCAAAGTAGTGAAATTAACCCTTTGTATGCCATAAGAGTCTACAGAAGCTTCAAAAATCATTTTTCGTGATAATTTGCAACTGAAAATATACAAGAACAGCCCAATTTTGAGTAATACATGTAATACCTTAATCAATAAAGAAATTTTTTAAAAATTCATTGCAAATTGATTTTTTTACTTAAATTCAAAATATCGTGGCATGTGGGATGGTTTCTATTCTGGACGTGTGGCCATTAACTGGTTCAGATCCAATAAAACATTTTATGGAAACTTCTACAAATGTTTTCTCAGTATGCAATTTAGTGTCCTACTGTAATCTTATTCAATAATTTGATTTAGTGCTAAAAAAAAAAAAAAAAAAAAAAAGCAGCCCTAACTGGTTTGGCTCAGTGGATAGAGTGCTGGCCTGCGGACTGAAGGGTCCCAGGTTCAATTCTGGTCAAGGGCATGGACCTTGGTTGCAGGCACATCCCCAGTAGGGAGGTGTGCAGGAGGCAACTGTTCGATGTTTCTCTCTCATCGATGTTTCTAACTCTCTACCCCTCTCCCTTCCTCTCTGTAAGAAATCAATAAAATATATTTAAAGAAGAAAAAAGCATCTCTTTCCTAACTCAGCATGTATACATTTTTATAAAAGCTCCAGTCGAGTCTTATGTTTAGTAAAAGAAAAAAAAAAGTAAATATTTAGGTAGCTATTATCAAGCTTTTATATTCAAAATTAGGGAAGGAAGAGGAAGGAAGTGAAGGAGAAAAGGTCCAATAACCATAATCGCCTCGGTTAAACTGGCTCAGTAAAATTGATGCTACAAATTCCCCAGAGAGAACACGCTACTAGTGTCAGTATTTTTTTAAATTGCTAGGAAACTCAGAACTTTTAAACCAAGAGTGCAAGTGTGACACTGTTAGTGGTAACAGAGGGAGAGACCTGAGATTTAAAGTAATTGGACTGAACCTCCACGAAGAAATGCTGCAAGTGAACC
>PVJC01024123.1:0-25800 GCA_004026665.1 Murina feae
AGGGAGCAGGAAAAGGCTGGCCTGACCACGAGGGGGGTTTTCCCTGCTTTCTGGTGGCTGGAGGAAGATGGGCAGTAGGCAAGCTTGGGAGGCAGGCCGCACCCAGCCCTGGCCACAGCTCAAAAAAGAGAACAACATGCAGGGGAGGGCAAGAGTCTGAGAGATCATCATAGAGGGGGTGCCTGCTCCAAGCCTCCACAGTGTGCCTGGGGGCAGGTCCCCGGCAGGTAGACACACACAGGAGGACTGCTCCGAGCCTCAGATGCGGCTGGGGGCAGGTCCCCAGTGATGACACACACACATACACATACACACACACACACAAAAGGCGCCTGGCAGACTGGGGCCATCATAGGACATCCACTGAGGGGTCCCAGACTGTGAGAGGGCACAGGCCAGGCTGAGGAACTCCCTCCACCCCGAGTGCACAAATTTTTGTGCACCGGGCCCCTAGTGGTGATATATTAGCTGATATGTAGTCAGGGTAGACTCATGACGAGAACTCAGGCCTCTGTCTCCCCTCTCCAATTTCTGGTAAATGTTCTTTTCTTATACTCACAAATGTCTTACAAAAGCAACTTGTCCTTCACTGGGTTAGTTTCACGCCTCTCTTGTAGGTTTGTGTCTTGGCCATTTCTTTGGAGGCGGTTTATAGATGTGGTTTCATTGGCCACTTTGCGTGTGTATTGAACTACATTAGGGAGGATCTTGGGACTTCCAGAGCTACAGCAACAATGACTGCCTGCCTCTCTATGATCCTGTTTTCTTCTCCCTGTTTTACTTTCCTTTGTAAGGTTATTTCTGACTTTAGGATTTTTTTTTTTTTGCCCCTTCTTTTCTTGTTATATTTGAAAATAAATGCACAAGTTGTTCTCCATTTGAAAAGAAAACTTCATGGGCAACAAAAATACATATCCAAGAAACTTAACAATCACGAGTCACCAATGTGTCGAACTCTGTATTGGGTTCTGGGAACACAATAAACATAAGATGATATATGTTCCCAAGAAGTCCATGGTCAAGTGGAAGAACAGGCATGGAAAGTTACACCCTGACATTACAAGTGTGACGGGTCATCATTGCCCCGCTAGCAGGGGTTATTCTGGTAATGGGCCAGCCTGATACACTGGGAGGTCAAAGGTGTCAGACCACCCTTGGCAGAGTTCACTGCTTCTATTTTTTATTTTTCCTATATCTGTTCACCAAATGACAAGAACAAAGAGATATGCTAATTAACCTGACTGACTTTCAGAAGTACAGAGGAGTTTCTATATTCTCTACCTCTCCTTCCTTTAGTTCATTCTACCTTCAGTTCCCAGAAGCCCTCACCTCTGCATTTCACCGCTTTATCCCACCGTTTCAACTTGAGGTGTACATGTCACCTTGGCTTGGATCACTTTTGTCCTTCCTTTTCCAAAACTGTTTCATCTTTCCTAGAACCTCCTTACTGCTCTTATTTGTTCCATGCTGAGAATATTTCTACTTATTCCCAGAGCAGTGTCTTTGGCCCATCATGTTGTATAAGGCAGCAGGCAGGTTTACATGGGAGGTAAGCTGTTCATGCAATTCTGAGAGCAGGTGTTTAGGTCTCCTGTAATGCCAGGGCCTCACAACACTCTCCACAACAAAGAAGGCTCAGGCAGCTACTTCTGGGGTCAAGGGGAAGTGGTCGAGGAGGGAGCAGCCTTTGATCTGGGCTTTGAGGCATGAGTGGTAGAGCAGGGAAGGTATTCTAAGTACAGAGAGTAGTGCCTGGTGGAACAGAGGTGTGGACAGACAAGGTGTGTCACGTCATTGCCTTTGGCCTGTCCTCTCCCCCCCCCCCCTTAAATGGGGACCAGTCATCTTAATGTCCTCTTTTTCTTCTCTTTTATTCTCCAAAACCTTCTCCAAAAGCTTTGTGAACTTCTCCTCCTGAAAGAGCTTCCTGGAAGCACTATTAGGGGAAACAGGAGTGGGAGCCAATGAGCATGAATGATCCAAGTCTCAAATGGCTAATTGAGTATCTGGGGTAGCTATTGAGTACAAGTGTACCACTCCCAATTCCTTCCAGTGCCAAAGAATAGTTTTCAGAAAGTTAAAGACTTTTATGCAAAATAGAATGAACATGTTTCAAATATTTATCCAACTCATTAATGAGGGAACCAGTAAGATGGTGCAGCTGGTTCAAAGACCATCAAAGAACCGGAGTGTATATATCCCATAGGGAAAGGTATCTGAAATATAATAGATGAAAAAATAAGGTTAGATATATTCTTTTCTCCAGGCCAGAAGTCATTTGTATCTCTATGGGATAATATGCATGCATTACTGTTGGGTAGAATCACTTGTTTTGCTGTCAGTTCTCTAAAAGTTAACATCTACCCTGACAGAGTTGTAAATATCTGAATCAATAGTAAATAGCACCTCACGCCAAGGTGCACACCCTGAGGAGCCAGACAATTCCACGCAGCCAGCGGGACACCTTCCTGCCTACGGTCGGAACACCGTAAACCTTTGCTCCATTTCCAAATCTGGGACAGATTTTTCTAACCCCTGGAAAGGTGGCCTCAGGAGTTTCCACATAGTAGTCTTGCTCTTTTTCCCCCTCATTGATAACAATAGTGAGTGTCTTCGGTGTGCACACAGGTATCCTGCAGTGTGGTGGCCGTCACCGGGAAGCAAAGGCACTGCCTGTGCCTTTCACCGCTCCACCAGGCACTACACGAAGGGTTAAAGAGAGGAGCAGCGCAGACAATAGATGTTATTAACATTCTGGGGAGAGAAAACTCTCTTGGGGTGGGGAAGGGCAAGAAGGCTTCTTGAGGAAGCTCCATGTGCCTGTGGGTTTAGCTAACTTGATTTTCCCCTTGTCTGACACATGGTGTCTGTCTGCCTGTCTGCAGGCGTGGGTGTAGGTAACCTTCTTGGCATGCTGTGCAGAGCTGGAAGTCAGGGCTCTCCAGCAATTCATTTCCTCCTCCCCTCCTGTGCCTGTCACTGCTGCTGACATTTCACCTGTCGTGTTGGGAGCTGCATTGTGGTAGAGTATGAATGCCCTGCTCCGTGACAGCGCGTGCCGTGCTGACAGCCTGGGATCACGCTTGTCGGTGGTCCTATGCAGACACCAAGCCAGGAGAGGGGCGGATGGGAGAAATGAAAGATGGGAGGAAACTAAATCTATGAGCAGTTGCCTGGAGACAGGTGGACAAATGTGGAGTGAGCTAAGATGGACAGACCAGAGGAGACAAATGCCACAACCCTGGCTAGTTTGGGTCCTTAATTATCCAAACTCCAGCCAACCTGTTATTACAGGCACTTAGCCATGCCAAGCAGAGGCCTGAGCAGCACTCAAAGGCCCAAGTGTTGACAGCAGCTGTAAATGGGGAGGGCCTGGAGTTACAAGCAAAAGGAAGAATAGAACAGAGAAACAGGGATACTTACTCTCTCTTGTTTTTCATTGAACCCCCATATAGAGGAACCTGCTACCATTCCTCTTTATGGGGGCAGAATGCAGTTGAATGCTGTTCTGTGTAATCACAGGGAAACAGGCCCCAGACAGAGCAGCGGGAGCAGAGGCATCTTTCCCCCTGTGGCTGGTGTAAACTGCATCTGCCCTAGACGGGTGGCTGTCTGAGAGACTGGTCAGATTCTCCTGCAGGCGTACCACCCATGGCATGGGCTAAGCCTGCAGCGTCCAATAGAAATGTAATCTGAGCCACACATTTAATTTCTCATTTTCTAGTTGCCACATAAAAAAAAAAAAAGTCTAAAACCAAACAGGTGGAATTAATTATAATAATATTCTTTTCTTTAACTCAATATGTCCAAAATATTATCATTTCAACATATAATCAGAGTAAGAAATATTAGTGAGATAATGTAATATCCTTGTATTTGACAGCACATCTGCATTTGGACTATTTACGGTCAAGTGCTCAGTAGCCACATCTGGCTGATGGCAACTGTAACGGACAGCACAGGCCTGGCAGGACAGTGCAGGTGCTTGCAACCTGTAACATCAGGGCCATGATCCTCTCCTGCTGTGTGTGAGGAAACTGAGACACAGTAGGGTCAAGGACTTGCACAAGGTCACAGAGCTGAAACACTAATCAGTGGTTGAGTTGCCATGGGCAAGTTCAGTGAGGAATATACACTGCTGAGAAATGTTGGAAAATCGCAATCCCGAAGGAAGAGGGAGTAGAGGGAACTAAACTAGGAGAAGGAAACAAGCAAGATGGGAAATCAACATATGCACAAAACTCCCAACTGAGGTGATATGTTCACCATATATCCTTGATCAATCTCTAACTCCAAGGTCAACTGTAACTTACTCTTCATCCCTTCACCGTCAGCTTCTGTATATGGACCACCTATTTCCCCCAACACCTGCCTATCTCACTTAGACAAGGAGGTGCCACTAGGCGTCTATAGCAATGGAACTCTCACTGACCTCACAAGACTCAGTCAATGTCACCTCCTCCATGAAGCCTTCCCTCACTCTTCCCCATGTAGAATGGATTGCTTCTTCCTCTGATATCCAAGCATGGCTTATTGCACTTCACATAGTTGGTCTTATATGTTATTGAGGCCACATACATGCTACCTTGTGTATGGGGGCACCTTGAAGGATGCACCCCCTCAGGGTCTTCCACTGGGCTCAGGAGAAAACGTGCTCTTACTTCGTGTTTGTTGAATGATGAAAAGCCTATCTGGCTGAGCATAGCTGGTCTCAAACTTAGGTGATGATGTGAAAAGAGATAAAGTAGGGAGGACGTCCATGGAGGTGGCCAGCCTCAGCACCACTTGTAACCGCTTGTAATCATAAGGCTCATGATCCTCTCCTGCTGTACGTGAGGAAACTGAGATGCAAAGGGGTCAAGCACTTCCACAGGGTCACAGTGGAGAAACCAGACCAGCCACTGGAGACAATCCCCGAGGGAGGTGGCTCCTGACCTATCTGCTAACAAGCCCACCCTGCTCCATCTCCAGGGAAGACATGCCCTGTCCCCTCACGCACCAGGTCTGGAGGCCATGCCTGTGGCCACCAGAAGCCGTACCACAGCCACTGGGGGACCTGCTGCAGAACAGCCATTTCTCAGAGACGAAGTCCCTGAAGCACACAGGGCCTCTTCTGCCCTCTCTGAGCAGAGGCCATGCACACAAACGAGCCTGGAGCCGGAGTATGGAATCGGTTTGAGCTAAGCTAGACATTCACCACTCACTCACTGTTTTATGCCTCCCTGGCTGCTCACAGACACAAACCTACAGACTGTTTCATGACAATGAGAAAGCTGTTCTCTCCCCTGGGGAAGCCGGCAGGCAGTGGTTCTGGCGACTTGGCCATGTGTCATGACGGTAGCAGGGGCCTGATGTCTCAGGAACCTGGCTGGACTCTCACTGCTGCTTGGATGCTGTGTGATCCTGGAAATGCACGTTACCCTCCCTGAGCTTCGGTTTTCCTTTCTGTAAACGGACCCTGTAGGGCTGCTCTAGGAGTGGATTTGATAACATGTCGAGACCTTTCCTAATGCAGAGCCCAGAATGGATGCTCAGCGTGGATTTAATAAAAGCGGGAGAGTTTCCAGATGCTGGTGCTGAGGGGCACGGCCCCTGCGGGAGGAGCTGGTTATTATTTACCCTCCCGGGGCTTGTGGGCTTGGACTCTTGCCTCTGCCACTTGCTGTAGATCTCAGGCCAGGTGCTCACTCTGTGTCTGTTGTCTTATTTGTAAGAAGGGATTGATAATGGGCCTAGCTAGCCCTGTGGCTGTGAAAGCACCATGTGAGCCTTTCCAGCCTCCTTTCCCTCTCTCTTCAGCACTGGCTTTCCATGTGATCTGCCCTGTGCTTCCTGCTCATTCCTTACAATGGCATCTAACAGGTTTATGTGACCCTCCCCTATCCCCTTGGGGCACTTGAACACAGCAAGATGTGCAGGCCTGAGCCCTAACCACCGAGTCCTAACACCCAGATACAGAATTGCACCTGCTCTGACAAACTGGTGCCGTTTGGGCAAGTGGGCCTTCAGGGGCTTGCTGCATATGCAGGGGTAGCCACACCAGGTCAGGCTGAGGCAGGCCATTGACCACTTGTCCCTGGGCAAGAGGAGGGACCAAACCATCCCGGAGGCCCTTCCCCAAGTCCAGAGACAAGGTCATGATCAGTATATACAGCTTACCTTGACCTCGTCCGACATTGACCATGGGACCATTTCCTGGACTATCGAATGAGAAAACGTCCTCTGCACCTATCTTGCTGGCTGAGGATCAGACGGACTAATTTATACAAAAATGCTGAATACAGGTGTGGGAATTAATTATATATTAGCCGCCCACTTTTCCTGCACCCCCCACACAAAACCCAAATGCGGACTCCAGAGAAGCTGGACTCCCTCACTACAGTGCATGCTCACCCCTCTTCCAGAAGTCAGTCATCTCCCCACCTTTCAGGACCCACCCTCTGAGCCTGAGACTGTCCCCCAGAAAGACAGTGGCAGTGGCAGCGGGATCCCTTCCCGTGGGAACCTCTGGGTCTCTGTGGAGTGGGGATTGGCCTTTCTGGAGTCATGAAGCAGATGTGACAGGCCCTACAGACAGATTTCCATTTTAATGCCTGTGTCTGGGCATCAGAATGTCTCTGTTCGTTCAATCCTCCTTAAAATGGAAGCCCATGGCCCCCGGGCAAGCGGAGATGTGCTGCATTATTTATTACTTCTTATCTGTTTTTCTAAAACTGGGCTGTTCAGGTTCAAATGGCAGCTAAAATTGCCACCCACCTCTCTCCACCCTGTCATTTTCCAGCTCACATCTGTTCACCGCGCATTGTACATTAAATGTTACATTGCTAGCGTGTCTGAAGCCCCGAGCGGTACCCTCTGAAATCTGATTTGTCTGGCTTCCTGGCAGCGTGTCGGGTTATTTCTGCATCTTCCTTTCTCCCTGTGTCCATCTCTCTGCATTCTGGCCTCTTCTCTATCTTGTGTTCCATGAAGCCCTGGGGTGTTCCAGCCTCCCTCCATTCATTAACCTTTTCCCTTGCCTTCCTTCTTTTTATTGTCGTTAATCCTCACCAGACGATATTTTTTTCCATTGATTTTTAGAGAGAGTGGAAGGGAAGGAGGGAGGGAAGGGGAAAGAGAGAGAGAAACTCGATGTGAGAGAGACATATCAATGGGTTCTCTCCCGCATGTGAGACCCGACAGGGTCTGGGGATTGAACGTGCAACTGAGGTATGTGCCCTTGACCAAAAATCAAACCCGAGACCCTTCATGCTCTAACCACTGAGAAACACTGGCCAGGCCCTTGCCTTTTATCTTGACCAAGCATCCAGTCCTCTCTCCTGGTTGGCACCAGAGTTGGACATTAAAGTGAGAACTCCACCTACCACTCATGAATTTTAAAGACTTCTAACAGAGTAATTCAGCCCAACATCACTTGGAAATCTCTAAGTTTATTAACATTATTTAACACTAGGGGCCCGGTGCACAAAAATTTGTGCACGTGGGAGGTCCCTCAGCCCGGCCTGTGCCCTTTCACAATGTGGGATCCCTCAGGGGATGTCCACCTGCTGGCATGCCTGACCAGCCTGGGTGAGGGGCTGATGGCTGTTTGTAGGCTGGCCAAGCCCCCCAGTGGAGACCCTCACCCCATGGGGGTGTGGCCAGCCTGGGTGATGGGCTGAGGGCTGTTTTCAGGCTGCCCACAGTCAATTCAGGGTTCGGGTCCCTACTGGGGTACCTGGCCAGCCTGGGTGTGGGGCTGAGGGCCGTTTTCAGGCTTTCAGGCTGCCCACAGCTCCCATTGACCCAACGTCCCAGCAAGGCTGGCTGGAATCAGGTTTCTGCGGTTTATTTATCTTCTATAATTGAAACACTCTTGATTTAAGCCGAGGCCTAGGCAGGTAACAAAGATTCCTGTTTGCTTCAGCTCCATGGCTTCTATAATTGCAACTATGTTGCCTTGAGCAGAGAGAGGCCCAGCCGGCCTAGGCAGACAATTTATTCCTGGTGCAACGGAAACCTCCTGTTTGATCTAGTTCTGTGGTGGTTGGCCTCCATCTTGGCTGGGTTAATCTGCATACAGCTGCTCTGATTGGCTAGTGGGCGTGGCTTAGGCATCCCAGAGAAACAGTCAATTTCAATATTACTCTTTTATTAGAGTAGATTGTACTGTTCTTACCTTTTTACTATACCTATATACTGGGTCAAAAGGACCATGTTTTCATAACTTTAACTCCTAAAAGAACAGAGATTAGTTGAAATGTATGTAGTATGCTAAAATTTTTACTTAATAAAATTTATCATATTCTAATTAGGATGAAAGAGAAGCAGTTTGTGAGGGAAGACCTGGAAATAGTTTTGTTTGCTAATACTGATCCTTCCCTCAAATGTCAATTGTTAAGATAAAAATCCTATTATGAACTTCACATGACTCAATTCTGAAGTTGAAGTGGGATTTTGCTACAATTTATACATTTCTGGACTTCACAGCCCCAGGCTGCCTGAGCAAGAGGTAAAATAGAGTTGATAGCCGGTTTCTCCATAACGAGTTAGCAAAGAAAATGAAGTGTGTTCAGTGGAGATGGGAAAGGGAGGGACGGAGATTCTATCACCTCAGTTCCTTGGGTTTCTAAGCCAGAGATGGCAAACTATGGCCCTCAGGCCAAATCCAGGCACACCTATTGCTTTGTGTGTGGTTTACTGCACCTTCATTCTACAACAGTTGAGAGGCAATGGCAACAGAGAACATGGCCTGCAAAGCCTAAAATACTTACTGTTTGGACCTTTACAGAAGAAGTTGGCTGACCTTTGCTCTAAACTATTGGGTGCTTTTTTGGCAGTGATGGTCCCTGAAATGTCCAACTTGAACGATTTGAAAGGCAGCCTTGCTTGATGTCTGAACCAACCAAATAAAAGCAAAACCAAAGAAATGGTGCTCCATAGTCTGGAGCACAAAAAAATATACGATCTGGTGTCACAGAATCAGAAGATTGTATTAACTAAAATTATTTTTGAAAATTGTTTACTAACAGATCATCTCCTATTTTTTTTGTGCTATTCCCCTGATGAGTGAAAATAGTACCATTAACCACAGCAGTAGTACATTAGTAGCAAGAGCGCCCACATTTACTGGGTGCTCACAATACACTTTGATTATCTTACATGTATTCAGACAACCTTGGGAGTTGGTTGGTAGTAATGACCCATTTTACAGATGAGGAAACTGTGTACGAAGAGGGTAACTTTACCATGTTTCATACTTAGAAGCACCTGAGCTGGTTAGAACCAATCTGACACCCTAACCTCCATCACAACCCACCACACCCAGGGAGCCCATCTGTTTAGTGCTCAGTGAAATGGGATTTTGTCTGGACGTCACAGAATCCTAGAACTTTAGCACTGAAACACTTTGGTTCTCAAATAGCCCAGCATACCTCAGGTTGTCAGTAGTAATGAGGATGCTTCAAAGTGGAAGAAGTCATTCACATAGATTCTATTATTTGATGCTCATGTAACTCCGTGAAGTGAGCAGGTCTGCTTTTCAGAAGAGGGATGGAGGACCAGAGAGGACACATGTGTCCCCCAGTGAGAGTCAAGGCTGGGTCCTATCCCTGAGCTTTCTGACTCTGAGGTTCCTTGTATTTGCGAAAGGCCACATGAGCCAAAGATCCATTGATTTCATCTCTTCCAAAATCAACTAGTTTGTTGTCAGCCGCACGAGGGCTAGAGCAGGATTGAAAATACAGTTGGCCCTCCTTATCCATGGGTTCTGCATCTGCAGATTCAGCCAATTTCAGATTGAAAATATTCGGGGCGGGGGTGGATGGGGAGAGAATGTAATGCTGTGGCTGATGAGTACTGTGTAGTTATTAGGCCTTCAGTGGTTACGTTTGTAGTGAACATGTACAGACTTTAAAAAATACAGCATAACAACTATTTGCATAGCATTTCCATTGTATTAAATATTATAAATAATCTAGAGACGATTTAAAGTATTCGGGAGGATGTGCATAGGTTATAAGCCAATACAATGCTATCTTATATAAGAGACCTGAGCACACACAGATTTTGAAAGGGGGAGGGGTGGACCTCAGCAGGGGGTCCTGGAACCAATCCCATGTGGATATCCAGGGACAACTGTTTGGCGATCCCAGAATATCTGGGCAAGATAGAAAAAACTTTGGTCACCGCCCCAGGGGAGCATGAGCAGGAGGTCTCCACATGCTCCAGGGTAACTGGTTTCTAGTGACAGCTGGCTGTCCATTCATTCCACACTCATTGCATATGATATGCCAAGCATTGTATTCAAGCGGTGGTTTCCTAACTGGATGGCTTGTTAAAACAGGGCTTCATCACTGGAGTTTTCATTCAGTGGGTCTTGGATGGAGCCCAAGAATTTGCATTTCTAACAAGTGCCCAGGTTGGCCAGGTTGCTGCCAAGGACTACCCTTAGGGAACCGCTGGATTTGAGGCTGGAGACACAGCAAATAAACCAGAGAGGGTTGTGGTTCCTGCCCTCAGTGTGCGAGTAAGTGGGTGAATGAAGGAGTGACTGAATCTCCTCGGGGAGTAGGGCATTGAGGAAAGCTGCCATTTCAACGCAGCGGGAAGCGTTCCTGTGGAGGTCAGCGAGTGATGTGCAGGAAGCAGAGAAAAGAAGCCAACGCTGTCTGGATGGGCACAGGAGGCTTTGCAGAGGACCTGGCCCCCGGTGGGCTCTGAAGGTCCAGGGGGCTTTATCTGGGCAGAAGGTGTTTTTACACAAAAGGAGCAGCAGGTGACAGGCCCAGGTGAAGGAGAGGGAGGCTGGAGAGCCCATGACAAGTTGGGGGCTGGGGAGAGTTCTTCCCATTGAATAGAATGAGTAGCATGAAAGGTGCATTTGTGGGCAAGAGACAGGCTGGGGTTAGTGAGAGGCTGGAGAACACAACCAGAGCCAGGTCACAGAGGGCACATGGAATAGCTGGGATTTCAATCTAAAGGCAACAGGAGCCACTGAAGGAGTTTACACTATGGGATGGTGACAAGATGAAATGTGCATTGGAGTCTGATGTCGAGACTCCCAAGCTGGAATCGGCCAGCACATATCACTGACGCGAGTGATGCCAAGAGCCTGTGAGAGATGTGGGTCAAGGCCACTGCAGATGTCTGGTGGGAAGAGAGAAGGCCAACCTTTCTCAGTGCGTTTTATGTGGGACCCTCTGCAACTTCATTTTAGGCCATTTTTTAAAAAGTCATATGATAGCTATTATCTCAGGAAAGAAGGTAGAATGTTTGTTTGGTTCCATTTTGCTGTGTGATCTCATTCAAGTTACTTACCCTCTCTGTGCTGCTGTGAAATGAGGATGATAATGGGTTGTTGAGAGGATCACATGGGTTAGTGTAAGTAAAATGCCTCAAGTGCATTGTATGTGCTCTGCACAGGTTTGGTATTTTATCAGCTTATTTTAGTTAGCATTTTCTGTTTCCCTAAGAGAAATGATAAGGTTGGATGGTTCTGTGTCACCTGGGGTCTCTGTAATTAGCCCGTTTGCTTCAAGAAAGAGAACAAAGAGTCTCTCCAGTGCACAAATGTAAGTGCTTGTTCTCTTTGACAGTCTTTGTCTTTATTTTTTTTAGAAGTAATTTCATGGCTCATGCCCCTGAGATTCCATCAGGAAAGCTGGGCCTCTCCGTGGCCAGATGATCGCCCCTGCTAGGCCTTCACTGGCAAATCTCTGTTCTGATAATTAACACAATGTGGGATTGAATCACTCAACTCCTTTCAAACTCACCCTTTCTCACTTGGGGTTTGGGTTGTGTCCTCTCTCCTCTTTTGAGCCTGGGGACACGTGTGCCCAATGGTTCTCAACCTGTGGGTCGCGACCACTTTGGGGGTCGAATGACCCTTTCACAGGGGTCGCCTAAATACATCCTGCATATCAGATATTTATATTACGATTCATAACAGTAGCAAAATTACAATTATTAAGTAGCAACGAAAATAATTTTATGGTTGGGGTCAGCACAACATGAGGAACTGTATTAAAGGGTCGAGGCATTAGGAAGGTTGAGAACCACTGTGTGTGCCTCAGGGTCACTCCTTTGCCCTTGCTGTGTCCTGGGCTCAGCAGCTGGAGGGAAATGGTTCAGGCACCTCCTCCACTTGCTTGTTTTGGGCATCCTGACTGCTGCTGCCTTCTCATCCCAGTTTCCACATCGCCTGCTTTCTGGAAAATTTCCTGTTCTTTCCCCAATGTAGAGGGGACACACAGTTCTATTCCAGGCACTTTGCTTTGACTTGGCATGCCTCGTGGTCTTCAGCGTGGTGCCTGGGTCTGTGTAATGAGCCTCTCTCTGCGCCACAGCTGACAGCCCCTGGTAATGCTGCTTTGCTAATGCAGATGCAGCAGATGCCACCCAGTGAAACCCCCTGACAGATGCCTCCCCAACTCAGGTCTCCAGCTCCTTTGTTCTTGCTCTCATTACTTCCCTGGAGTCTGTGTCCTTAAGCATTTTCTTTTGCAAAAAACCAAGGTTGCTAAAGGGCTGTAATAATCTCCCCACACACTGTGGCATGGGACCAGTCACCGGAGGCCTAGCAATAGCAGGGTCAAGAGGTGAGGTGACTTTTAAAGTCCTGGGCAGGGCCAGGTCCTACTCCAGACCTCCTGATGTCTTTTCTGACACTGACTGTGGAAAGTTAGGAGGGCTATCCCATGCACTCTCTTGTTGCCATTACTAAGACTAGCGTATTAAAAATGAACCACAATGGCAACTAAACTGGACCCATAAAAATGGTGAAGATGGTAAATTGTATGTTAGGTATATTTACCATAACTTTTTTAAAAGGCATGAAGCCTTTTAAAAGGCTTCAACATGGATGGAAACATGCTAAGATAAGCCAGACACAAAGGACAAAATACTGTATGACTCTATATATGGTAGTGCCCCCCTAGCCACAGCTTCACTTTCTGTAGTTTCTGTTTCCCGTGGTCAACTGTGGTCTGAAACATTTAAATGGAAAATTCCAGAAAAAAATACCAGTTCATATGTTTTAAATTGCATGCCATTCTTAGTAGCATGATGAAATCTCTCACCATCCACTCCATCTTGCCCAGGATGTGAATCATCCCTTTGTCCAATGTCCCCATGATGTATAACCCTCCCCCCACCCCCCTCCCCGTCAGTCACTTAGTAGCCACCTAGATTATCACATAGACTTTTGAGATATTGCAATGGGTGTGTTCAAATAACCCTTATTTTACTCAATAATGGCCCCAAGCAACATTCACATAATTTTAAATAGTCTTTTGTTACGTGTTTTATTTTATTGTTAGTTACCAGGGGCCCGGTGCACAAAAACTTGTGCACTCGGTGTGTGGGGGGGGGGTCCCTCAGCCCGGTCTGTGCCCTCTTGCAGTCTGGGACCCCTTGGGGGATGTCCACCTGCTGGCATGCCTGGCCAGCCTGGTGAGGGGCTGAAAGCCGTTTTCAGACTGCTCACAGTTCCCATTGACCCAAGGTCCCAGTGAAGCTGGCTGGAATCAGGTTTCTGGGGTTTATTTATCTTCTATAATTGAAATTTTGTTACCTTGAGTGGAGGCCTAGGCAGGCAATGGAAGCCTCCTGTTTGCTTCAGCTCCATGGCTTCTATAATTGAAACATTGTTGCTTGAGCAGAGGCCCACTGGCCTAGCTAGGCAATTGCAACAGAAGCCTCCTGTTTACTCTAGCTCCATGGCTGCCAGCCTCCATCTTGGCTAGGTTAATATGCATACAACCACTCTGATTGGCGGGGAGGTGTGGCTTGGCTGGTGGGTGTGGCTTAGGTGTCTTGGAGTGGTGGTCAGTTTGCATATTACTCTTTTATTAGATTAGATTGTTGGTAATCTCTTCCTGGGCTTAATTTATAAATTAAACTTTATTATAAGTATATATGTATAGGGAAAAAAATACAATATTTAGGGTTTGATACTATCTGTGGTAGCGGGCATCTACTGAGGGTCTTGGATAAGGGGGCACTACTGTATATGAGTTTCCTATAGTTGTCAAGGTCATAGAGACAAAGTAGGAGGTGATTGCCAGGAACTGACAGGAAGGGAGAAAGAGAACTTAGTGTTTAATGGGTACAGAGTTTCAGTTGGGAAGATGAAGATGTTCTGGAGATGGATAGTGGTGATGGTTGCACAACAATGTGAATCTACTTCATTTCACTGAACTGTACAATAAAAAATGGTTAAAATGGTGAATGTTATGTATAAATATTGGAGGAATCACCTCATTGGAGGAATTACCATGAAAATATTTTAAAGCACAAAATGAACATTTGAGGGGAAGCAAAAATACAAAAATTACTTTTTTGAAAGCCCCATTTATTGATTCAAAATCATTCTCTTACCTTTGGGTAGTAAAAATGTATCGTGTGTAACTTGGGTTGTTCACAAAAGATCATGTTGGATGTATTCATTTTAAAAGTAGAACCCAGAAAGTCACCCATTCACTTAACACATTCATGGAGCTTAAGTGGGAGGCACAGTGCTCAACACTGAATGAAACAATCAATGCAAACTCACTAATTGAATTGAATTGAAAATGGTCTACATTCTTCTTACAAATAGCTCGGCAAGCCACTGAACCTAAGGAATCTAGCATCTCTTGGCTCATGTGGGTTTTACTGGTGAGTCTCTTTCAGGTCGCCAGGAGGAGGCAGGCCCAGGTTGTATTTGGTGATGAGTTTTTGCTGCAAAGACTTGAGGGAATGAAATGCGGAGGGCAGTGTGTCCTTGGCTACACAGTGTGGGTCCCAGGGCTTAGCCTGGACTTTATGGGAATAGTGACCCAGTGTTATTTGGATGCCAGGTTGAGCTTTAATTACCTGCCCTTTCACTATGTACCTCACATTCCCACATCCCCACAGAGGATCCAAATGAGTCAACTTTTTTGAGTGAGAAGTGACCCCACTGGGCAGGGTGTCTGCCTGAGTTGTCCTCGAAGCATAAGGTTGCTGTAATGATTAAATGAGTTAGTGAAAGCGAAATCCTTGAACAAGGCTGTATCCAGCACGAGGCAGGTGCCGAACCAATGCTTTCATTATAAGGAAGTGAAGCACAGTGTCAGACACTAAGGACGAGGGGGGTTGGGGGTGCAGGGACTAGGTGTGAAATCTGACCAAGGTTTGATGCTCTGTATCAAACTCATTCAAATATAAATTGTCCACATCCTGTTGTAAATGTGCCTGGGCTTTAACATCAAGGCAAAGGCCGATGCAGCTGGATCATCTCTTATACTTATATTTTTGCTTTAGAATCATGTCCCCAAGAGATTTGCAGCAATATGAGTGGGTTGACAACAAAATTCATGCTGTTTATTGACAAAAGAAAATTTTCACTTAACTTCTGCATTTAGAGTCTGGAAAACGTTGGGTTTTATTTTATCTAAGCCATTTGCCAAAGAGTATTTAGACAGATTCGGAGAGGAAATGGAAAGAAATTGCTTTGCCAACATTGGAGGCCAGTTCCCCCAATAATAGTTCACCTTCAAGGGGCAGCTAATATGTGTCATATGTGATCTCCTCTAAACCTTACCTTCTGAGGGAGGCACTGTCATTAACTCCATTTTACAGATGATAAACCTAAGGCTTAAAGATGACTGAAGTCACATGGCTGACAAGCTAGTGCTGAAACCCAGGCAGTCCGACTCCTGGCTCTTCTGGTTTTCAAGGTTCAAAATTTCAAGGTTCAAAATTTTTAATTAAAAAGCATCACTGTGATTGGCAGACTGTTCCTCTTCTTTAGACCTTTGGAAGGATGCTCAGCTTCATAATGTCACCGAGAACACAGATGATAGCATTCTGCTCCCGTGTCATTGTGATCCTTCATGTTCAAAAACTGTCACTTGGTCAGTCAAGAGTGTTTCCGGAGCACTTTGTATGTGCCAAGCATGGTGCCAAGTTCAAAACAATTTTCTGCTGCCCCATCCTGTCTGACATTCGGGAATTTATAACTGAAGCAGTCTTCAGCCCGTGTGTGCATTCCTTATTTCTGCTTGCCTATAGGAACCCAATTTCACATCACAACATTTTTCCTGCCCCAATCACATGCAATCGTTTTTGAGTCACTCTGATGCTTCTTCTGTTCTGATTCTAGAAAGGAGGCCTCTTGAAATATTTCCTAGTGCTGAAATGGCATAGTAGTCTTAGGAATTTAAAAACTGAAATCAATAAAATAAGTATGCATTGTCAGTCAGAGACAGGGATAATACAGGGAAAAGAAAAACCACCTGTTCTTTTGCAAGACCTGAGTCCTGTTCCCCGCCTGCTCAGGTCAACTTGCCTAGAAGTAAAGGCAGTGAGGTGTTCAGCATGCAACTGCTCACATACCTGGTTAGACTGTTGGTGAGGAAGCCTGCATTGTGATTGAGCTCTGAAAGCCAAGCACCTCCACAGATGGGCAACTTCGGGTAAAGGATGCTGGAAAGAGCTGCTTGAACTTCCTCTATCCCTGTACGCTTCATCTGAGCTGAATGGCATTGCTTTTAAATCACGCTTTGAATATTTTTCTCTTTGATTATAAAAGCAACACATGCTTGTCGGTGAGAATTTGGAAGCCACAGAAAAAGACAAAGAATATAAAAATCCCCCATAATCCTATTTCCCCACAATTAACCTTTTGGTATGTTTTCTTTGGGTCTTTTTTCTTGCTTATTGTTATCGTTAGTGTTTATAATAATTATTATTGCATATCTGGGAGCACACAAAATATACAATTTTCAATCTTGCTGTATTCATTATTATTTAATTTCTTCAAAAACATTTTGTGGCTGCATCATAGCCCATAATGTGAGTCTATCATAATTTATTTAACTATTTCCCAATTATTGGAATAGCTGTGGTTGTTTTCAGTTTTCACAGTGGGGTTTTAATGTCTGCAATACACTTCTTATGTAGAAGAATATGTTTGATCAGCTTATGACATCTGGAAATTAATACTCACTAGAGAGTTTTGAAAGAGACTTATTTCTCAAGCTAACTTTATAGAAATATCATAATTTCAATATAGAAAGCTAGTGCCTACCTTTTATCACTATCCCCACACACCAATACACTAATCTAGAATTTCTATACTTAGTAATGACAACTACTTAACATAAACTTCATTCAAGTTTGACAATTGAATGATCCCTGCAGAGAGTTAAAAGTTGGGTGAATTATGTGAATGGTTATTATTTGTTTTGCCACAAATCAAGTTAAATTGGTCATGTGTGTGTCATAAGAAGGTGAGTGAGTCTTATATCTGAGCATTAGGAAGATTTCCTGTAGGGTAAGGAGTGGATCTCAGCTGATGAAGAAGAATTGGACACACAGAGATGGAGCAGGTGCCTCTGTCCAGCTTCAAGTTAAGGCAGAGACCAGAAGAGTGGAGAGCATGCTTGGAGGAGGGAAAGCCACTCAGGTGGCTACAGCACAGAGCACTTGAAAGAGAGAAGAGAGATGGCGCTGGTAATGAGGGTCAGACCTGAAGGGCCCTAGGCTTTCCCTGTGGCCTTGCCTCAGGGAAAGCTGGGAGCCATTCAAGGCGTTGAGCACAGAGGTTAGAGATGAGTCTTGCTTAGGAAGAGTTCCTCTGGCCGCAGAGTATGACATGGCTTGGAGCAGGGAAATTCTGAAGGAAGGACTCCGAGAGTGGGTCAGCAAGTAGAACCAGAACTGAGCTATCTGGGCTCCTTTTGAATCCTCTCATTTTATCCCCTCTCCTGAGAGATGGGGAAATTGAGGTTTGCTGCAGGTTGTGTGGCCAGAAAGTTACAAAGCAAATGTTAACCCAAACACCAAGGCCCAGGCTCATTGAAGACCTAGCCTCAGGATGAGCTTAGGCAGGCCAAGGCCAGGCAGAGGCAATGGGGATGGAGGAGGGGATACATGCTTTCATTATCATGGAGGTGAATTCCGGTGAACTTGGCAGCTGGTCACACATGAAGGGGCATGGAAGGAGGGCAACTCCAAATGCCACTGAAGTTCGGGGGACAGATGGTCATGATGATGGTGATGCTGTTGGCATCAAGAGAGGGGCACTTAGAGAATGAAGGTGAGGAATTGGGTTTTGGAGGTTCAGAGTTAGAGGCCTAAACCTTGTTGACATGTTCAGAAAGCCATGGGACATATGGACCAAGGTCTGCACTATTGATATAGCATTAATAGACATCAGATTAGTGGAAACTTAGCTTTTATTGAAGTAGGTTGCAATCATATTTTAATTCACCCAAAGCACAATTTAATATTATAAATTTTAAATAAATAAAAATTTTCACCTTTCAATAGAGAATGTTCGCTTTAAGTTCTTTGGCGGGTCCTAAGCTCCCAGAGCCAGAGAGAGCAAGATTTCAAAGTCTTCCGATTCTAAAATGTTGAGTCTTCTTGACCTGTGTCCTCTAGTGCTGAGCCTTCTGCACAGGCAGGGCAATATATTCCTCCTTTTAACCTCATCAAGAACATGTAGATGACGCTGCCAGTAAGTCCATTCTATGCACAGATCCCTGAGGTACAACCCAGGGTGCAGGAGAGTTCCTCCAACTCCTATATTTAAACCCTACAAGCACCAAAGACTCTGACTCTTTCCTTTTTCCAGTGACAAGGACAAAAGGCATGAATGAACCCCAAGAGTGAGAATTGTCCAATGGGGCGGGGGGAGAGGGGGCACAGCAAGTGTGAGGCCAGATGAGCTGGTGTCAGATAAACAACGTGGCTCCTATGCCTTGAGAAGTCATTTGAGGAGTAGAAAAGGTTGGGTATCCACATACAAATTTCTTGCCTTCAATATTTTATCCATCATCTTTATTTTTTTTAATATATTTTATTGATTTTTTACAGAGAGGAAGGGAGCGGGATAGAGAGTTAGAAACATCAATGAGAAAGAAACATCAATCAGTTGCCTCCTGCACACTCCCCACTGGGGATGTGCCCGCAACCAAGGACATGCCCCCGACCAGAATCGAACCTGGGACCCTTCAGTCCACAGGCCGACGCTCTATCCACTGAGCCAAACCGGTTAGGGCTATCCATCATCTTTAAAAAAAAAAAAATCCATGCTCTATTCTTCTTCCCCCAACTTGAAGGTATATCAAACATACCAGTTCTTTGGAAGAACAACAGCAAAAACTTTTTTGCCCAATGTTTCCCATTTTGTTCTGGGTTCCCACACATCTGCTGTTGACCCTGACTTCAGTAATGAGAACCTTGCTGAAACAGGCTTCGATAGGCTACCACAGGACAAAGACAACATCAAGGGCAGAGGGAGAGAGGGACACACACGGGGCCAAAGGGATGGGGATGCTTGTCTTTTACAGAACCTGACACAAAGTGCATAATGAGCATCTACTTTAAAAAAGGCCACACAGCCAGCCACTGGCAAAATTCAAAAGTGACTGACTACACATGAAGCATGAACAATGTCCCCAGTCATCTGAGATGCTTCAAGCATAGCAAACAAACCATGCAAAGTGGAAAACATTTGAAAACATAAAAGTGGAGCATTAGGCATCACTTTACAAGAAAACTAATAGAAAAGGCTTTCTCGTCAACTGGCTCTAAGTGGGCTCTGCACTGTCAGCAGTGCTTGGCACATAGGTGACGAAGAAACGTCAGCTCCTGTCTCCCTTGCTAACTGATCTTCTGGGAGAGGCACTGTGGCTCCTACTGAGTTCTGTACCTTGTGAATGGAGTAATCGTCCCTTCATTCTATGTATATTTAGAGCCCCTACTATGTATTAGGTGCTGTGAGAGACACAAAGAAGAAATAACACCCCCTTAGTTCTCTAAGTGATGGAATGACCACACTACACATGGCAGACAGTCCAAGGTTTTATGGACCTTAGACCTTCTCTAGGGAAGGGCTGGTGTCTCACACAGCTTTGTAGAACAATACCTGGATGGGAAATGGAGGTCTGCAAGTGGTAAGCAGATGAATGAATCAGCGAATGAATGAATTCATTGACTGGGTCTGGCCCACAAGTATGCTTGATGGGCACTTCCTAGGAAGGGGAGATTCTGAAATGAATAAGACATAATGGGAATACTGGAGAGGTTTCAGAAAGGGCATTTGTCAGGTGGAATCTGGGACCTCCCTGAGATTATGTGTGGATCTGACCTTTTGGTTTGGATGAAATTCAGTGTATGTGAAAGGGTGTTGTCTCTGGTATGTTCAGGTTCATCTTCTCTGCTAATTCTTTTCTGCATAGAAAAAGACTCTAGTTTTAAACGCTTAAAAAAGAAGAAAAGTTCCTCTAGCCCTCTATGTTTTACCCCATAATCCCACTTCCTTCCTCTTCTTTACAATCAGTCTACTTGAAAGCATAGTGTTTAAAGTGAATTTTACCTCTTATCTCCAATTCATTCCTACTAATTAACTCAATGAGATTGACTTCCACTAACTGTCTTTTCAAGGTCACGAGGGACCTCTTGGTTGTATATCTAGTAAGACTCAATGTGGGGAGAGACCAGGCCAGTTTTATGAACTGCCATGTTCCCTGCACTAGCATGATGCCTGGCACACAACTGGTGCTCAGCAAGTCTTCGCTGAATGTTTTATGACATTATGTCTTATTCATTTCAGCAGCATTGGCCATCATTGCTTTGCTTCACTCCCATGATGTCCCTTAGGCTGGATTTTGCCCTGCCCTTTTTGACCACCCATTTTCATTCTTCTCTCCCTATTCTCAACCCTTAAATACTGGTGTTCAATCTTGGTCCTTAGCCGCCTTTTCTCCTTACTTTTATACACCCACTCTGGGAGAGTAGGCATTCAATCCTATAGTTTTAATGACATGAGTCTTATATCAATATCTCAAACACTAATCTCCTTTCCATGCACTAGACCCGTACAGCCAGGGCCATCATGTACGTCTCCAACTATATGTCTCTTAGGCAATTAAACTGAATTTAATGCCCTCTCTTCTTTTACAAGACCTGTCCCTCTTGTCCTTCCACTCTCCTCCCCCCCCCAAAAAAAAAGAAATAAAAATAAAAATAAATCCAAACAGAGAAGCAATACTCTATGCCTCTTCTTTTGTTCTGTCTTGGTTAATCACCATTTTCTGATCTTCTAAATCAGAAATTTTGGATCATCAACGACTTATCTCTCTCCCTTCCCTCTTACATTCAGTCACCAATTCCTGTCAATTCTACTGCCTTTCCCTCCTACACCTTAAGTTCTAAGAGAACTTACCTGGTTACAGCGAGTACTTCTTTGCTTCCAAATTTTCCTTTGCCCAGAAAGGCTCCCTGTCAGCACTTGGTGCACTTCTCCTTTGCTTTCCTGTGTGGGCTTGCAGGGGTGCACCTGATACACCTGCAGTGCAGGGCTCAGAGGAATTGGCAGGCTTGTGCATTATTTTTCATTTCATTTTTTATTATAATTTTTTCCATGGTCATTGACATTCTTCGAAAGAGTAATTTTAATACAAATAATATTCTGTTACATTTTGTTTAATCTTAAATTCTCTTCTGGGGTTTGAAGTGGCATAGAATCTTAAAGGGACAGTGGAATGCAAAGGGCATGGACAAATCAACCCCTTTCCCAGACCCACCTCTCACTGGCTGAGTGACCTTGATCAGCCAAAATTCCTAAGTCTACACAATGAGGCAAAAAAAAAAAAAAAAAGCATCTACCTTAATAGAGCCATTTGGAAGGTCAGTGGACATGTTCTACATCAATTGCCCAATCCAGTGCCTACATGTAGTAAATGTACAATAAATGTTCATTTCCCTTCTCCAGGATTTTCAAATTCTTTGCTATCAACCATTTCTCAGGTTCCTGCAGCATTTTTTTTTTCTGGAAAGCATAGCACCCTCCAAGGAGCCCATGTGCTTTAAAGCTCCCATCTGGATTGCTTTATGGGAACTCTGGGGGGAGGGCACACTCTTGCCACGCCATCTTGATTTCTAGACTCTGTACTCAGAGCAGCTTCAGTGCTGCATGATATAGAGGAGAAGATATGGAGCTTCTGTGGGACGCAATAGGAGGTGGTATGGTCTAGCCCATCCTCAGCAGGAAGACCCCCAGGACCAAGACCCAGAGCCAAGCAGGGTTTACTCAGGTATATCTGGTTGGCTGAGCCACAGTTTCCTTTTCATCTTTTCCCTCTGTAGTTTCCACTGTTGCCTTAGCAGTGTGGCTGCAGGGACAAGGGAGTTATTCTGGTGATTTTTTTTTGGGGGGGGGGGCACTCTGCCTCTCGGTTCTGAGGCTCCCCCCACTTCTCCTTTCTTGTCTCCAGACTCTTGCTTTAGCTGCTGACCTAGCTTTCATCAGGAGAGTAGAAAGTTTTCAATTTGCCTTCCATTGTCTTGACACTGGATGTGATGTGTATATAGCAGCATCACACAATATGCCTATTTATGGCAAGTCTCTGATCTGGAGCTGCATTGAGGAGGAGGAAGCTTCTAGCACAAATTCTGGCCCAGAAATCATTTTTTTATTTTCATCACAACTACCTTCACCTGTGATCTCTTCCTGACTTGAAGGGTGGTGCAGAAATATCTGTGGGTTCCCCTATGTGTTCATTAAACTTAAGGGTAGGGAGCCCCTAAATTGCACGGCCTGGTGTGATCTGGAATCTGGACCTATTTTAATGCTCCTATATGACAAAAACTGTGTGTTAGATTTGTAAACAATAATTCATACTGGCTTTTAAAAATTATTTAATATGAAGGAGAAGGAAATTGTCTTCAAGTCACTATGACATTCGGATCACAGAAGTGGGTTGAATTGGGTAGATACATCCTCAGCGTGTGCTATTCCACGGTACATGTACTTTCAGTAATTGTTACAGCGTGGGACAGTGAGCTCTTTAGAAAACACCTGCTCATGTCAATGACATGGAAATAAAGTAAAACAGGCATGACAACAGGCCTGAACAAACTCACATTTACTGGAGGGAGGGAGACATAAATAATTGCAGTAAGACCTGTGGAATGTGCTGGAGCAATTGCTACCTACATGTGTGCTATGCCTGGAAGGCTCCCTGATATTTACTTGTCAGGGAAATCTTTAAGGATGCTGAGAAGCCTGTCAGAGAGAGCACGTCCCAGTAAGTAGCCATGTTGGCAGAAGCACAGCCCAATCAAGGTAGGAGGGGGGCAGTGGCACATCTTTCAGGGAAATGCAATCTGTTAAGATACGTTACTGGGGTTTGGAAAAAGATGGACCTTTTTGGGATCACATCCCCAAGTCAGGCACTTTCCTCACTGAAACATAAGAATGATTTGTTTTCACATAAAAATACTTTCTTAAATATAACTGCAGTACAATACCGAACCAACTCACACTCTAGAAGAAAACTACAGGCAGAACCTCCTGTTAGCTACTTCTGTTTTAATTTTAATTAACTAGATCATGGAAACCTGCCCAGCACATTTGCAGTCTTGCCCATGTCTCTTCCTTGCAGATCAGTGTAATGCTCACTGTAAGAGCCCTGGGTTCAAATGGCCGCTATGGCCAGTGGCACCTCTGCTATTAGCTGCTGTAGCCTCCAGCTATTTTGGTCCTTGGAGAATAAGACACATCCATACTTCAGGGTGAATGCATCTCAGTGTTAATAAACAGAAAAACAGAGCCTTCACCTTGGCCTCTGCAGATACCTGAGAGGCACACAGATTCCAGAAGTTTGTTTCCTCTGGGCACCAAAGCCTTAATTAGGAGCTAACCCCAACATGTTATTCAGCTCCTATGTGCTCATGTACAGCAAGTGCAAAAAACGTGTTACATGAAAAAAGAGAACCAATTTAAGTGACTTCTATTTTTATTTATACTTACACTAGAGGCCTGGTGCATAAAAATTTGTGCGCTCGGGAGGGTCCCTCAGCCCAGCCTGTGCCCTCTCACAGTCTGGAACCCCTCAGGGTATGTCAGCTTGCTGGTGTAGGCCCGCTCCCTGGGTGATCGGGCCTAAGCTGGCAGACAGACATCCCTCTGGCAGCCTGGGGGCCCTCAGGGGATGTCCACTTGCTAGTGGGGAGCAGGCCTAAGCTGCAGTCGGACATCCTTAGTGCTGCTGAGGAGGCAGGAGAGGCTCCCACCATCACCGCTGCACTGGCAGCCATCAGCCTGGCTTGTGGCTGAACAGAGCTCCCCCTGTGTGAGTGCACTGACCACCAGGGGCAGCTCCTGCATTGAGCGTCTGCCCCCTGGTGGTCAGTGTGTGTCATAGTGACCAGTCATTTCCACTGGTTCTGCTGTTAGGGTCAATTTGCATATAACCCTTTTATTATATAAGATAGCTCAAGCTTTGTGTCAGGTACTGTTTTAAGCAGTTTACACATATTAATTTACTTAATCCTCTGAATATAAAATCCCCTTTGAAGTAAGTGCTGTCATAACCTCCACTTACAAATGTGGGAACTGATCTAACTTGCCCAAGTTCACACAGGCATGGATTAGAACAAGGGCCGCCTGGCTCCATGAATCAGTGCTTCCATCCCCACCTGTTGAGTACAAACTCCCACTTCCTTCAGATATGGTTGCTGTGTAGGAGGTCACCCCCAGGGACTGACTACTTTGAGAATGAATGTCTAGGTCCCAGAGCAGCTGACACCCTTCCACGGGCAATGTGCTCGCATCCTGCAGGAGGAGAGCTTCTTGGGAATGAGGCTCCCCCAGAGGTGCCCTGTGTGGCCAGCATGGCCTTACTGGTCATGCCACACTCTTGACATTGGGGCTGTTGAAACATTGTCCTATCGTCAGTCTTCACCATCACAATGAGATCTAACCCATACTTCCCCTCACCATTTCCGTGTGTGTTTTGAAATTCCAGTCATTTTTGTGTGCAAGGTCTCAAAAGAGCAAATAGAAAGCTATTCAGAGCACATTTTTCTTCTCTAAGCGGCGTTTATTTAAATGCATGTATCCTGGTTTCCCATGTACAGTTGCAAGCAATACCTTTCAATTTAAATGTTAATAGGAGTGTAAACTTCAAAATCAAAATTTTTCCACGTAGGAGAAGTGTTTTTTCTGCTTCTATTTAATGGTTCTCCCTCCTCTCCTCCTCCGCCCTCCCTCATTATCAACCCCCTTCTTGCCCACTCCATTCCACTGTGCTGAACTATATTCTTTTGCTAAAAGTTTAGAATGCACCTTTCTGTGTTGAAAAATTAGCATTTCAACAGTAGGGTCATGGAATGTAGATAATGGAGTCCAACCCAACACAATTCATGGAAAGATTTTTCTTTATCTTAGCCTTAGCCTGTGGAATTTGCCTCTTTATTCTGTTGAGTTTTTTTCCTCAAGGGGATTATTCTTAGGCTGACCATGCAAATATTCTTCCAAGGCTTCCCATAGGTGAGTTAGGTCTTTCTATTCTTTATTTTTCTCTAAAAAGGCAGGAAGAGACAGGAAAAAACCCTCTAAGTGATGTAAGTTCCTGGGTGCAGAGTACTGCTGTGGGCACAGTGAGCTGTCACAAAGAATAGAAAAGGCAGTTTTTACTTCTAATAAGATAACATTGACAGGTGGGTGACCTAGGTGGTCAGAAGTGGGACCATGTGCATATGGGATATTCCATAGGCAGAGTGGCCCCTGAGATTTACCCAAATACAAACAAAAAGCATTAGAGATTGTAAGGCAATGAGAATAACGACTAATGCCTTTAAATTCAAGTATGGCCAGTCTACTTACCTTTCTAAGGACCTGATCTCTGATTTTCATCCTTCTCAACCAACCCTCCGCTTCTGCTGACATAGCCCTTTGGGGAACAGCAAAGTGCACTTATCCATGTTAGAGGCCACAGCCCACCTCCGCCAGGGACACGGATGATCTTGGAATTTTTCCCCTTCCTGCTCTCTCCTCTTTTT
>PVJC01024124.1:0-25803 GCA_004026665.1 Murina feae
GACCAGCACCTCCCCACCCGCAGCTTCCCAGGCGGGCGCCTTCCAGGGCACGGGGAACAGGTGGCTGGACCCCCGCGGCCCCCACCCGGGAGGCCATGGGGTGGACAGTGCCACCCAACCATCAGCTTCCCAGGTGGGTGGCCCGTAGGATCAGTGGGAGCTGTGGCCAGCCTGAAAACTGCCCTTAGCCCCTCACCCAGGCTTGCCACACGCCCTGGGGTGAGGGTCTCCACTGGGGAGCTTGGCCAGCTTGCAAACAGACATTGGCCCCTCACCCAGGCTGGTCAGGCACACCAGCAGGTGGACATCCCCAGAAGGATCCCAGACTGGGAGAGGGCACAGGCCGGGCTGAGGGACACCCCCCCCCCCCAGTGCACAAATTTTTGTGCACCGGGCCCCTAGTCTAATCTAATAGAAGTGTAATATTAAAATTAACTGTCTCTTCGGGACGCCTAAGCCACACCCACCATTCAATCAGAGCGACTGTATGCAAATTAGCCCAGCCAAGATGGTGGAGGCCGACTGCACACCAGGGTCCAGCAGGGCAGCCGGGCGGGAGGAGCAGGGCAGGAGGAGCGAACAGGCCCCGAGGCTGCAGCCTGGAAATAGACCCATTGTGGAGGCATGCACACAAGGAGCGGGGGTGGCAGCCGCAGGGCCGGGAGCCAGCCAGGCAAGCCTCCGCCCCTGCAGCTGGGGCCTGGGAATAGATTGATCATGGGGGCAAGCACACGCAGAGGCTTAGCCTATGGTCGGTCTATTCCCAGGCCTCAGTAAGGGCCTCCAATCGGTTCAAGGCAGAGGTCTCCTGTGAGAGGCCCCTGTCTCCCTTCAGAGCTGGGGTGAACCCCCAGGAACCAGGAGATGGAGAGATGCGCAGGGGGAAGATGGAGGGAGCATCAGCCAGGGAGAGTTTGGGGGGAAGTAACCAGGTGGGGGAGGGGTGGAACAGGATGGAGGGAAGAACTTTATAAAAGAGTCAGTGGACAGCAGAGTTAAAAAAAAGAGGATGTATTAGTGAACTGTAGGGCCTATAATGAAGACCAAGTATAGTTGTATACTGTGGACAGATTTTAAAAGTAGAAGTCAGAAAAGAAAAAATGATAAATGATAGTGGATAATTAGGCAAGTAGATAGGTATTAAAACAGTGGAAGTAATTAGAAAAGAATGTGTGTCAAAGGTAGGATGAGAGAAAAAGAGGGAGGGAAGAAAAGTTATAAAGGGGGAGCTGGTAGAGCTTAAAAGGAGAATGGGAAGGAGGAAGGAATGGGGGAGGGAGCAAAGCAGGTAAGAGAGAGGAAGTGAAGAAAAAAACTAAGATGGGAAGGAAGGAAAAGGGGAGGGTGAGCAGGGGTAAAGATAAAGGAAAGAAGGAATGTGGGAAGGGAAGAAGGGTAGTAGAAAAATGGGAAGAATGATGATGGAACAGAAGTAGGAAATAAGGAGGAAAGAAAAGTTTATAAATGATGAGTCAGTAGGAAAAGTGTTACATAAAGGAGAAAAATTGTGTGACTGGAAGAAGCCAATAAGGAAGTCAAATATGATTGTGTGAAGGGGATAAGTTAAAAAAGAAAGCTAATAGGGGTGACCAGGTCAGCAGGGGTGGACAGTTAGGGGGATCAGGCAGGCAGGCAGGCAGAGTGGTTAAGGTAGGCAGGCAGATTAGCAGTTAAGGACCGGAGGTCCTGGATTGTGAGAGTCCCCAAGAACTCCATATTGGAGAGGGTGCAGGTCAGGCTGAGGGTCCACCCCCCGTGCATGAATTTCATGCACCGGGCCCCTAGTATTGTAATAACTATGTATGGTGTCAGATGGGTATAAGATTTATCAGGATGACCACTTGTTAAGTTATACAATGTTGAAGCAATGGGTTGTACGCCTGTAACCAATATAATATTGTATGTCAACTGTATTTGAAAAATTAGAAAAATATTTTTAAAATTAAAAAAGGAATAGGAATATGAAAAGGAGTCATGATGAATCTATTTCATAGAAATTAGGGAAATGTCAGAGACCAATTAATTCATCATCTTGAAGATGTCTTAAAAACTTAGATAATAACAAACTTTAGTAACTTTCTTTTCATCAAGGTTCTTATGGATACATTCTAGTAGGAATTTGGTAAGATGTTTCCATCTACTTTTATTTCCCAACAGTCCTAATTCCAGAAATCAGGTATTAATTTTAAAAATGAGAACTGTGAGGACAGATTAGAAAATAAATTTAGGAAGATATTTTAAAATGCTGGTATACTTCATATTTCTTGAATCCTTGTTACTAAAACAAAGGTTGTTACCCGCAATCAAGTAAGGGCCCAGAAATCAGGGAAAAGTCAGAAAATGCCACCTTCTGGAGTTAAAACCAAGAAAGATTATAACAAAAATAGATGAAACATTTCATCAGCAGAAATCTTTCTAGAAGTGACTTCCTAAAAGAAAGATTTGAAATTGTTTCTGATAAAAACTTCTTTATTTGGTTATCCAAGATTCTAAAGTACCTCTCTGAAAGTCAACCAGCACTAATAACATGACTCATATAAGCAAGCACTGACCTTAGAACTGCTGTATTATATATAATAGGCTATTTTGATGACTAAGATGATATATGAAAAATATAGCCAAGAAATGTTCAGCATTATTCAGTACTTTTTAAGGGAAAGATGCTCTGAATCTAGACAACTGCTCTTGCTTATTTAGAGACAAACATCCCTAGAGTGGAAAAGGGCAATTCATCACTGTTAGAGAGTTATAAAAATGTCCTCTAAAGGACGTTCAAGTTAATATATCTCAATCCTTTGTTTATCAAACTATATTGTAATGTCTTTCTTCCACATAATTCTCTCTTTTTGGAAAATTCTCTCTCACTCTCTACTTTCCCAACTTCTGTTCATCTTTCAAAACCAACTCAAACATTTCCATTTTCATATAACCTTCCTTCATCACAAACTATACTGAGTTCTTTGCATTTTTATTATAATGGACAATTCCATTTTCTGTTATAGCTAGTCTTTCTCCATCAGACTGTAAGTTTTTGGTGTGTACTTATATTTTAATTCATGTTAGTAAAACATGAATATGCATCCAATCCTCTGATAAGGACATATATTTTTATTCACTTCTCACTCTGTCCCTCACATGCTTGTACTATCCACGGCACATTGCGGAACCTTGTTAACTTCATGTTGTTTTCTATAGCCTTTTGAGAGGATTGCCCTACCAGGAAGGAATTCCCTTGTAGGTGAATAGATCCAGGAAAATGGGTATATACAACCTATGTATTAAATAAGTCAGTTTATTTTAATTAGTCTAATGTAAGCCAACTTCTTGAAGAGAGAGAGAGAGAGAGAGAGAGAGAGAGAGAGAGAGAGAGAGAGAGAAACCTGAACTTGCAAAGTTGATGCCTGGATTGTAGAATGTGGAGACCCCACTAATGACTAGCTGCAATGGGGAGATCCTGCCTGAGAGAACCATGAGCCATCCAGGATGTATAGTACACTCCTTTTGTAGCTGTTAAAAAATCTAAGTTAAAGGAAATCTCCCCTGAGAGACTATGCAGATTCTGATATGTCAGAACATGACTTAGAGGAGGATGATTCTCATACACCTTCCAAATAAGTCTTAAAATCTCAAAACAAAGCTCATCATCTGGTGGGGAAAAATGCACCAGTGTCTCCTTCTTACAGGCACTATTATTTTGTCATTTAACATAACTACAACATGGTTGGCATAAAGAAAAAAAATAGAGTAGTTATAAAAATATTTTGTATAAATATTTGCTTTCTTTATAATTTATATGAAAGCTTATTTTAAAAAAACCCAGCCTTTTGAAACCAAGCACATAAAAAATAAAAATTTCTTGAAAGTGTTTCCAGTGTCAGAATCTAGAATTGATTTTTATATGCATGCATTCCTGGATAGGTATTATTTAGTAAATAATTTGGGATCAAGATGAAGTATAACTTTTTGTTTGTTTTTCATTTCTTATTTTCTAGGAACTCATAATTTAGTGGGGGAATAAACATGATATTATATGTGAAAAGGTAATATGTGAAAGGATTATAGAAGAATCAAAGCAGGGCAAGTAACTAATTCTAGGAGAGAAGGGATAAGTGGAGAAGGCTTCCTGGAGAAGGTGATACTGAAAGAAAAGCAGAAATTAGCCAGGCAATGAGATGGGAAGGAATTTGAAGCAGAAGATACAAAAATAAAGGTGAAAAATGATATGGGGATTATGGGCAATTTATTGAAGCCAGATAATAAAATGTGAGGCACAGTGTGGTAGGAGATAACATAGAGGTGTGGTTAGGGACCATATTTACAGGAGCCTTGTTTCTCATTTAAAGATCTGTAATCTAGTGACAGCAAAGTCATTCAAGAGTTTCCAACAGGAGAGTGGTTTAGTTAAATCTTTATGTTATAAAGTTGACTTGAGTGACAAGGTGGAGAATGACAGTAAAAAACATGTAGACTAGCATAGGATAGAGATGGCGAGTGTTGGAAGGAAAGAGAAAAGTGATTTATAAAATATAAAGAGAATAGTGATTTATAAAAAGTGATTTATAAAAAAACCAAAGGACTAGTCAATTCCTTGGGTATAGTGGTGAGGAAGGGGAGGAATCAATCCTGGGTGTCTAGTGACTGAGTAGACATTAAACCATGCTTTAAGATATTTCAGGAGAAGGAATGGCAGACAAAGAGTACAAATTTTTATTGAATAACACTGAAGTTCCTGTGGGAATTTAGGCTAGAAATGTCCATATGATGGTTGGATGCAGGAGTCTGAAGATTTGGGGAACAACCCTGTGGGCTACAATATAAGTTGATTAGTTCATCAGTGTTCTTCTAATAGCTGAATCCATGGAAATGGAAAGAACCCAGAAAAAGAATGGAGAATAAAGTGAGAATGTGGAGAATGGATCAGTGAAGCCTAATACCATTTAAGTAGTAAGAGGAAAAGTAGTCTACCAAAACAATAGAGAAAGATCAGAGAGGGAAGAAAAAAAGCTGAGGAGACAGTTTGAAGCGGGGAGGTACATCCACAAAATTATATCAATGCATAAAAGGACAATAAAGAATAAAAGATATATATCCACATATATAAAAGGTTAAGCGACTGAATGACCGAATGAGCAAATGACCAGTTGACTGGTTGCTATGACACACACTGAACACCAGGGGGCAGATGCTCAATGCAGGAGGTGCTCCCCTGGTGGTCAGTGCACTCCCACAGCCAACCTCCCATGGCCCTTCTCCCCAGCTGGTCAGTTCCAATGGCCCTAATCGGCCAGTGGCCAACCTCCTGTAGTCCCTACCCCTAGCCAGCCAACCTCCCATGGCCCCTTCCCCTGGCCGGCCAACATCCTATGACCCTGATTGGCCCCGACTGCCAGCCAGACCAAGGGACCCCACCCATGAACGAATTTGTGCACCGGGCCTCTAAAATGTGTGTGTGTGTGTGTGTGTGTGTGTGTGTGTGTGTACTATTGGCTCAGTGCATGACTTTCGTGCACATTAAAAGGGGATTAATTAGAGGAAATATTTTTATATTGCTATTTGCCCTTTCTCTATAATAGAAGTGTCAGAGATTAAAGAAAATTAGTAAAACATATATGAAAATCTTCTTTCTGTCAGAGTCTGGGGTGCACCGTGGAACCCAGAGTCAAGTCTTCAACCACCCACATGCACCTCAAAATCGCTCGAGACCCAAACCTGGATAGCCCCCCTTCATTGGGCTAGATCCAGACCCGGCCGGTCCCACCCTGTCAAGCCCTGCCAGGTGTGGGGGGGTGCAGCCTCAGGTCCTCTGGGGGCCATGGCAGGGGGACATGGCCTGAGGTCCCCCATCAAGCCCTTCTGGGTGGAGGGAGTGGCCTGTGACCCCCCCCCAGCCTGATGCTGGGGCAGAGGGCACAGCCTGAGGTCCCCTGACCTAGTGCTGGGGTGGGGGGCATGGCCTAAGGTCCCCTGGCACAGCACCAGGGTGGAGGGCACACCTTGAGGGCCCCCGTCAAGTCCCACTGGGTGGGGGGTACAGTCTCAGGTCCCCTGGCCTGGGGCCAGGGTGGGGGGCATGGCCTGAGGTCCCCCGGCCTGGCACCAGGGAAGAGGGTGCAGCCTGAGTTCCCCTGGCCTGATGCCAGGGCAGAGGGAGCAGCCTGAGGTCTCCTGTCAAGCCCTGTGGGTGGAAGGCATGACCTGAGGTCCCCTGTAAAGCCCCATGCAGGAGGTTGGTGGGCACACAGCCTTAGGTTTCTGCTGATTGCTCCTTAAGGCTCGTTATAGGAACTTAGGCTCAGCTGTGGGTGCAAATTGACTGGAGTGATGGTCAATTTACATACTCCCTCTTTATTATATAGGAGATATATATATATATATCTTTTGGTGGTTCAAGATAATATCCAAGCACATGTGTCTGTGCTATCTTACTCTTAAATTTCCACTTGATGATTTAAAAAGATAAAATGCATTGATAAGAATAAATTATAACAACCCATAAAAAGAAAAAGGGTCTCTTCTCATTAGTATTTAACAAATGATGGAAGACTCTTTGGAAGACAGATAGCAAATAGGGCCTGGTTTAGAGGGTAACAGGATTTAAAGAAAGGACCAAGAAAAATAAAAGAAAGAGCTGCAGCAAAGGTTAGTAGGGTATGGAACGAACGGCTTAAAATGCAAACACAGAGTCAAAAGATACCCAAGTAGAATGGAACTGAGGAGTATTTTCAAAGGGCTGAAATCTGAGGGAATCCTTCAGAGCCTGCAGGTTCCTGACAGACCGAGAGAGGAGGTGGGCAGGAGGGAAAAGTATATGGATACTAGTACTCTGCTTTAAATGGCCAGAAGAAACATATTTCCCAGTCCTGTTCCTTCTCTTCTTCCTCTTCCTGCTTAAAAGAATGATTAGCAAAAGAGCAAAAAAACCTCAGTCCATGAAATAGGTCAAATCAACAGTCTGAGCAAAAGGATAGAGCATTTTTCTTTTTCTTTTTTTTAAATCACTGAATCATTTAATTTTTCTCATTAGTTTTCAGTGACCATAGAGGGTGTATGCTACTAACTGCTGTTTTATTAAGCATGTTGTCCCATAGCTATGGATAGAGTCTGCCATGCAGAGAGAAGTCATCTGTTACTCTGCCTGGGCTATTAAATAGTCTCTTACCCATGAGTGACCATCCTGAAGGACGACATGTCCTCCAAGAGCATAGGCTTTCTGAGATGTTATATTTCTAAATATGGTTTGAGCTGGTCAGGCAGGGAAGATTTTCCCAAAGTCTCTTACACCTGTGGGCAGAAAGGGAAAGGACTGATGTATTCCAAGGATAAGAGAAAGAGGTGGAAGGAGTGAGAAGTGGCCCTGCAGAGCCTTTGTTTCAAGGCAGTGGCAGCACAGCTGGCCACTTGGCAGCTCTCTGGTGCTGCAATACCCCAGAGGACAGCAGCCTCTCTCCACATGGCTGTGAGCATCCCTGCTCCCAGACGCGACCTACTCACCTGCAGGCTAGATGGTGGCCAGAGCTCTCTCCTGGAACTCTGGGTATGTCTATGCAGTGTGGCAGGGGTAAAAAGAAATAGAAAAAGGGAAGGCAATTTCATTTCAACTAGGACAGAAAATGCAAAAACAGAGAAACCTAGGGAAAGACAAATTAGACTAATTCTTTACAAGTTTTTCTTCTGTACCCTGTATGTGCTCACCTACAATGGAATCTGCAAGTAGTGGGACAGAGAACAGATTGCCTGTAGAATCTCTGAAACCCACTTCTTAGGTTGTCTCATGGCAATGAGCCAGGTGGGCATAAACCAGTCTGGTCCAGATGAGAAAATCTGAAGTGGGTTCCTCAGACACTTTATTTCAGGCAGTGGAGCTGGGAATGTGCCAAAGCAGAAAGGCCACCAGAACACCAACTGATTCTGAATTGATTTTATTCAGCTGATTTATTTTATGTTTTCTAAGCATTTTTCTCAGAAGATATGGTATGATAGAAAAATTAAACATACATATTTATCATTCCTGTTGTACTTAAATGTGCATGTAATTTTTAAACCTTAAGTGTTAACATTTTTAGTACTTATATTTGTTTATATATATTCACTTCATTCAATATAGAATTTGAAACTACACACACACACACACACACACACACACACAGAAGAGAGAAAGAAAAGAAAAACAGGACCAAGAAACTTACATAGGTCTAAAAAATTGATTTATAGATACCAAGATGTCAGCTTAGGTAAATGCCAGTACTCACTGCCTCCCACAACCACATAAACACGACACCTAAAATACAAAACAACCAACATCAAGAACCCTCTGAAAAGGCAGAACAGCATCAAACAATCTGTCAAATCAAAGCAACAAGGACGGAGGGGAAATGGGGGAGGTAATAGATCAACCGAAGGACTGTTATGCATGCATTTAAGCATAACCAAAGGACACAGACCACTGGGTGGTAGGGGAGGCTGGGGGAAGGGCAGGGGAAAAAAGAGATATTTGTACTAATCTTTGTAATACTTTATGTAATTTTAAAAAAAAAGAAAAAAGAACCCTCTGAAAGCTGTCTGAATGGAAGTCCTACAATAGAGAAGTAGAGAAGAAAGCACATTGGGACTGGTAGGAGGAGCAGAGGCATGGAATGAGCTGATCTGGCACCCAGGTGGGCTGATTTTTTAATCCAGAGGAAGATTGTCTCTGTAGAGGCCGCCATGAGGAGCAAGAGGTCCCAGCACCACACCAGACCACCCCACCCAGGGTCCCAGAGCTGGGGAGAGAAGTCCTCATAATTTTGGCCTATAAAAACCAGGAGGGATTATGGCTGAAGGACATGGAGGTTACTGGAGACCTATTTATTCCTCTGAAAGGGCTGGCCCAAACTTACTAGGACTCACTTCCTCTGAGCTCCAGCTCCAGGAGGCAGTGGGTAACTCAGACACATATGGGGAGGAACTGGATTGTCTGGCATCGGGGCAGGAACTCAGGGGAAACTTTGAACCAAATGGAGGTACTTGTTGGGGTCATTGTTCTTATGTGTAGACCTTCTCTGTTCCAGAGCTGACTGACAGCCATATCTGAAGTAGTTATATTTGTTTATATATATTCACTTCATTCAATATAGAATTTGAAGCTACACACACACACACACACACACACACAAAGGAGAGAGAAAGAAAAGAAAAACAGGACCAAGAAAAGTACATAGGTCTAAAAAATTGATTTATAGATACCAAGCACACTGTTTGCTTGGCTTAGTGATTCCCTGAGACTCCACCTCATCCAATTTTCAGCCCCACCTAAGCTGTTTGAAGCAGGTGTTCCATATGAATGGCCTCTCCTGACTCAGGCTTCTGAAATCTCTTAAGCTGCAGCTGGTGTCAGTGTGTCCCAAACCTATCAATAAAATGTCCAAGACCCAGTAGCAGCAGCAGCCTGCCTTGCTTCACAGCTGAGCCTCATCTGGGCACTTCCAAATCCAATACAAATATGAGGAGTCTGCAGATCTCTCTGTAGCTCCTCCTAGGTGGTCCCAGGCAGTGGCTAACTTTGCACCTCCTTGAAGACCCAAGAGCAAGTACACCCAGTGGACAGCTTCAGTCCATACCAGATTACAACTCAACATGTCCATAAGTGACACACTTAAGGGGCAAACCGAGTAAAAACCATGGTCCCACTGAAGCAAATCCTGCTCCATAGGGGTTTCTTGCACAGCAGATCTCCCACTGTAGTTTCAGCTGGCCCTCACAGACAATTGACCTGGAAGTCAATTCCACCTAGTGACACTAGCAGCAATCAAAGCTCAGCTACAGTAAGACTGTTCACACAACCCACACCAGGGAGCACCTAGAGTGCCCACCTCAGGTAACTGGGGAGGCTGAGCCACTGGGTTCTATAGGACACCTACTACACAAGGCCTCTCTACTAACTCCAGGAGACATGGCATCTTTACCTATACATAAAAACAAACACAAGGAAGTAGCCAAAATTTAGAGACAAAGAAACATGGCACAAATGAAAGAAATGGAAGAAAGCATACTGCTGTATACAGAGTTCAAAACCATGGTTATAAGGTTACTCAAGGATCTTCATGAGAGCTTCAAGGGACTTAGTGAGACTTTCAAGGATCTTACTGAAAATGCCAAAGACATGGAAAAGGACCAGTCAGAAATTAAGCATTCATAACCAAATTAAAGAATAATTTATAGGGATTCAACTATTGAATAGAAGATTCTGAGAATCAAATATATGATTTGAAATATGAAAAAGCAAAAAACACCCATTCAGAAGAGCAAAAAGAAAAAATATAAAAATATAAAGATAGTGTAAGGAGCCCATGGGATAACTTCGTGTACTAACATTTGCATTATGAGGTTGCCAGAAGGAGAAGAGATAAAGCAAGATATTGAAAACCTATTTGAAGAAATCATGACAGAAAACTTTCCCTTCCTGGTGAAAGAAATAGACTTAAATAGACTTACAAGTTCAGGAATCACAGAGAGTCCCAAACAAGAGGAACCAATAGAGGCCCACATCATGACACATCATAATTAAAATGCCGAGAACTAAATATAAAGAGAGAATCGTAAAAACAGCAAGAAAAAAAAAAAAAACAGTTACCTACAAGGGAGCCCATAAGATGGTCAGCTGATTTCTCAACATAGTCTATGCAGGCAAGATGGGAGTGGAAAGAAATATTCAGTGATAAAAGTAAGGACCTACGACCAAGATTACTCTACTCAGCAAAGCTCTCATTTAATATTAAAGGTCAGATAAAGAGCTTCCCAGACAAGAAAAAACTAAAGGAGTTCATCACCACCAAACCATGAAATGTTGAATGGTATTCTTTCAAAAGAGGAGGAGGAAGAAGGAGAAGGAGAAGGAGGAGGAGGAGGAGGAGGAGGAGGAGGAGGAGGAGGAGGAGGGCAAGGAGGAGGGAAAGATAAAAAATGTGAACATAAAATGGCAATGAATACATATCTATCAACAATTTGAATCTAAAAATAAATGAATAAGAAATCCAATGTACAGAATAAACTGGTGAATAAAATAAAATCAGATTCATAAAAATTGAACAGACTGATGATTCTCAGAGGGAAGGGTGTGTAAGGGGGGTGGGAAGAGATTAAACAAAGACCTTATATGCATATATGCCTTACCTATGTCCATAGACAATATGGTAGCAAAGACCTGAAGCAGGGTGGGAACCAGGAGGAGGAGGGCAATGGAGGGAAAAAGAGGGACATCTGTAATACTCTCAACAAAAAAGATTTAAAAGTAAAATAAAATAAAAAAGTTGATTTATAAAGTTACATGCAATTTCAATAAAAAAGCAATGTTTTTTTTTTTCTTTTCCTGGAATTAGGTAGAAGCTGTGTTTTTAAAACTCATATAAGAAATAAATGAAAATGGTCAAAACATGTCTGAGAAAGAACAATGAAGGACTACTAGGTCTAAGAGAGAATAAAACCCATCCTATATAATAAAAGCATAATATGCAAATTGACCAAATGGCTGAACAGCAGAATAACCATCCAGATGACCATCTGGAACCATGCTATGATACCCACTGGCACCAGGCCAGCCAAGGCAGTTGTGATGCAATTGGTTGGGGGCCCAGCCATCACCCCATGATTGCCATGTGGAGGGAGGCCCAGGCCACTGGCAAGCAGGGTGATAAATATGGGGGCTCCACAACTGCCCCAAAGAAGGGGGTCCAGGCAACCATCTGGTGGGCTTCAATGGATGGGCAGGGCCTCCCTCTGTGAGGAGGGAAGCCCAGGCTCTGGTTGCCAGCACACAGAGGGAAGCCCAGACCTCAGGTGCTGGAGGAAAGCCAGTGCCGGCAGCCAGGGAAAGGAAGGAATACTCTTGTACAAATTCTGTGCATCAAGACTCTAGTAATATATATCCTTGATTGAAAGTACACTATCAGTGAATGAATAGACTGATCATTGGAATAGAAAAAGTCTAGAAATAAACCTAAATACAGGGCAGAGTAAAAGTAGGTTTATTGTTGTTCATATGGAAAATGAAATGTAATAATCCTAACTAATAAAAGTGTAATATTGAAATTGACCATTTCTTCGGGATGCTAAACCATGCCCATCAGCCAATCAGAATGGCTGTATGCAAATTAGTCCAGCAAGATGGCAGCCGGCAGCCCTCGAGGCCAGTGCAGTGCAGGCATCAGGATGTGGGCGGAAGGGAGATCAGCGGGTGGCCGGTGGTGTGGGGGTGGGGAGCGATCAGCCTGGTGGCGGGTGGTGTGGGGTTGGGCAGGCGGGATCAGTGGGTAGTGGGTGGGGTATGTGGGGTGGGTGGGGCGTGATGTGCGGGTGGCTGGCGGCAGGTTGGGCGGGTACAGGCTAAGCTGAGGGACCCCCAAGTGCACAAATTTTTGTGCACTGGGCCCCTAGTCCTATATAATAAAGATAGAATATGCAAATTAACCCTCACACCCTCACAAGATAGCTGCCTATGACCAGGCCAGCAAGGGGATTAGTGAGGGATGACCAAATGACTGAACAGCAGGCTGTGTGAGGCAAGCAGGCTGGCAGGGGGCCATGAAGGGAGACCAGGCCAGCTGGTGGCGGTGGGGGGGGGGCAGTTAGGGGAAACCAGGCCTGAAGAGGAAGGCAGTTGGGGGAGATTAGGTTGGTGGGGAGCGGGCAGTGAGAGGCAACTAGACCAGCAGCGGGGCAACCTGGCCAGCAGTGGGGGGCAGTTAGGGGCAACCAGACTGCTGGGGGGTAGTTAGGGGCAACCAAGCAGGAAGGCAGGTGAGCGATTAGGAGCCAGCAGTCCACGATTGTGAGAAGGATGTCCAATTGCTGGTTTAGACATCTCCCAAGGGGTCCTGGATTGGAGAGGGTGCAGGCTGAGCTGAGGGGACCCCCCTTCATGCATGAATTTCATGCACCAGTCCTCTAGTTAACATATAATACAAAAATATACTCCATTTCCTGCACTCAAAACTGTAAACCTACTTTTGTCCCTTCTGTATATATGGGAACTCAGTATATGATAAAAATGGCATATCCGACCAATAGGGAAATAAATGGTATAAGTAGCTGTGTAGAAAAATAAAATTAAATCACAGATTCAATTCTAACTGGTTTAAAGACAAAACTATACAACAAAACCATAAGAGTAATGAATGATAATATGGAACAGCTCCTTTGCAACTTTGTAGTGGAACAGACAATTTTAGTAATGATTCAAAATTCAAAAGCCATAAAGGAGAAAAAAAATTTATAAACAAGAATATATACAAATAAAATTTCATGTGGACAATACCACCAAAATCAATGTTAAGTGATGAGTAATACATTGGGAATACATAGAGAAAGTGTGAAAACACATCCAAAAGCTAATCCTCCTAATTTATGTTAGAAAAAACAAGACCCTTACAGAAAAAAATAAACTTATGACACTTATGAGACAGACATTATATTTATTCACTTACTCATTAAAATAGCCTCATACTCCTGTGCTGTTATTATTATTATTTATTTATTGGGAACTGATGATACAGAGAGGTTAAGGAACATGCTTTAGGTTGCATTGTTTATGAGGGGCAGAACTAGTAGTGTAACTCCAGGTTCTACAGCAAAAACTATAAGCAACAACCATAGAAAACAAAATATAAATTTGTTCATAAACATAAAAAGATATGCAAAATCTTAAATAAAAAAACTACAAATGTTACAAACTAAATCTACTGTCTCTCAAAGCTTCTTAATAAACTTGCTATGGTTAGGTAGGATACTAAGTTTTTGACTTGCCTGAAGGCCAGAGTTTGGACCAAGGGACCTAAGCATTCAGTTTATTTATTTATTTATTATTTTTAAAAAATATATTTTATTGATTTTTCACAGAGAGGAAGAGAGAGGGATAGAGAGCTAGAAACATTGATGAGAGAAAACATCGATCAGCTGCCTCCTGCACACCCCCCACTGGGGATGTGCCCGCAACCAAGGTACATGCCCTTGACCGGAATCAAACCTGGGACCCTTGAGTTTTCAGGCTGACAATCTATCCACTGAGCTAAACCAGTTAGGGCTAAGCATTCAGTTTAGAATTGATGCATGATTGTCATAGTTTGGGAAGGTAAAGGCCCTGAATAAATGTGTCACAGCTTGCCTTTTCTCTTTAACAGTAATCTTATCTAATAAAACAGTAATGTTAAAATTGACCATTTCTTCGGGATGCCTAAGTCATGCCCCCCAGCCAATTAAAGTGGCTGTATGCAAAATAACCCAGCCAAGATGGAGGCCAGCACTCACGGAGCTGAGTAAACAGGCGGCTTCCATTGCAGCAGGAGTAAAACTGTTTGCCGGCCAGCTGGACTTCTCTAGGCTCCAGGCAACAACATATTTGCCACATTGTCTCAATTATAGAAGCCTGGAGGTGAAGCAAACAGTAGTCCTGGCTGCCACTACTAAGGCAACATTGCCTCAATTATAGAAGCCACGAGCTGAAGCAGACAGGAGGCTCATTTACCTGCCTAAGCCTTGGCTTAAAGGAACAGTGTATCAATTATAGAAGATAAATAAACCCCAGAAACCTGCTTCCAGCCAGCCTTGCTGGGACATTGGGTCAATGGGAGCTGTGGGCAGCCTGAAAGTCTGAAAACACCCCTCAGCCCCTCACCCAGACTGGCCACACCCCAATGGGGTGAGGGATCCCACTGGGGGGGCTTGGCCAGCCTGCAAACAGCCATCAGCCCCTCACCCAGGATGGCTAGGTACCCCAGTAGGGACCTAAATCTTGAAGGGACTGTGGGCAGCCTGAAACGCCCCTCAGCTCCTCACTCAGGCTGGCCAGGTACCCCAATAGGGACCCAAAACCTGAAGGGACTGTGAGCAGCCTAAAAGCCTGCAAACGGCCCTCCAACCCTCACCCAGGCTGGCCACACCCCCATGGGGTCAGAGTCCCCAGTGGGGGGCTTGGCCAGCCTGTAAACAGCCATCAGCCCCACACCCAGGCTGGCCAGGCATGCCAGCAGGTGGACATCCTCAGAGGGGTCCCAGGCTGCAAGAGGGCACAGGTCGGGCTGAGGGACCTCCTGATTGCATAAACTTTTGTGCACTGGGCCCCTAGTAATGCATAAAATTCATGGTCATGCTTATCTTTGAGGGGGGAAACTTTTGTATTTAGACCCATTATACTTCAAAATTACTCCATGAACTGCAAATATATTTCTGAAATGAAATAAGTGCAATAAAATATAAATTGGTGTCTTTGCTTACTTGTCAAAATATGACAATGTGAAAATGGTAATTTTCTTTTTATCTGATTTACTAGAGGTCAAATGCATGAAATTCGTGCACTGGGGAGGGGTGTCCCTCAGCCCAGCCTGTACCCTCTCCAATCCGGGACTGCTGCCTCCCAACCGCTCACCTGCCCACCTGCCTGATTATCCCTAACTGCTTCTGTCTGCCTACCTGATCACCCCCTAACCACTCCCCTGCCAGCCTGATTGATGCCTAACTGCTCCCCTGCTGGTTTTATTACCCCCAACTGCCCTCCCCTGCTGGCCCAGTCACCCCCAAACTGCCCTCCCCTGCTGGCCTGATCGCCCACAACTGCCATCCCCTCCTGGTCATCTTGTGGTGGACATCTTGTGACCACATGAGGGTGGCCATCTTATGGGAGGGCATGATGGTCAATTTGCATATTATCTCTTTATTATATAGGATATCTTTACCTATTAAAGATGGTTGGGAATAAGTAGCATCCATTGTATTTTCTCATATGGCATTAGCAAAGAAACATCATGAGGGAGGAAGGTTTGCTTACTTTATATGTTATAGTGAAATCACAGTTATGTACTTCTGATCATGAATATTGGTTTTGTGAAGGGAAAATGAAATCCACAGAGGATCCTAGGATCATTCTTAATCTAATGCTTCAGTCTTTTCTGTCATCACTCCTTTACTCAGAGAAGATCATAAATAGAAAACACAATTGAGTTGTAATTATATTCATTTTCTTCAGAATTAGATGGAAGACTTGGACAAAATAAAGTGACCAAGTTAGTAGCAGTAAGCAGTGGAAAAGAAACAGCAAATCTCAAAAACAACTAGTTTAAGGAAACTTGAGTAATCTCTAATGTGTTACCAAGGCTGTTGTTTGTTAGATCCTAGCAAATTTTGAAGGTCAGCCACCTACCTCCTCTATGAAGCCTTCTCTCTCACCATGTGCATGTAACTATTTTTCATCATCATCATATTTGTGATAAAACTTTAGGGAAGTACATAAGGGAAAATGTAACAATCCTGCCATTCTTTTAAATTTCACCTCTTGACAAGTGTGAATCTTTTCAACAGTTTACCAGTGCTAATAAATATTTATCTCCATATTATTACTATTATTATTTTATCAGAATGGGCTCAGATCATGCATAGGACGCCAAAACATGCTTTTTGCACTTAATATCATGGACATTTTTCTACTTGAATATAAAATAATCCCAAATCAATGTTTTGATTTCAGAGAGGAATGAGGAGAGAGAGAGAGAGAGAGAGAGAGAGAGAGAGAGAGAGAGAGAGAGAGAGAAACATCAGTGACAAAAGAGAATCATTGACCAGCTTCCCTCTGCATGCCCCCCACTGAAGATTAAGCCCACAATCCAGGCATGTGCCCTGACTGGGAATCGAACCATGATTTCCTGGTTCATATGTCAATGCTCAATCACTGAGCTACACCAGCTGGGCCCAACTCAATATTTTTAACAGCTGCAAAGTATTCCAGCCTATCTAATAAAAGAATAATATGAAAATTAGGCATCACTCCGTGACATGTAGTCATCTATATCTATGGTTTCTTCATTTTTTTTTCCACTTAAATAGATCTAATACACCACTGGATTACTATTATTTTTTAAATTTGGTAATATTTTTATCAATTTATATCCTATTTAATAAAAGAGCAATATGCAAATTGACCACCATTCCAAGACATCTAAGCCACGCCTCCCAGCCAAGCCATGCATACCAGCCAATCAGAGTGGCTGTATGCAAATTAACCCAGCCAAGATAGAGGCTGACAACCACGGAGCTAGAGCAAACAGGAGGCTTCCATTGCAGCTGTCTGACTAGGCCGGCTGGGCCTCTGCTCAAGCAACAATGTTTCAATTATAGAAGCCACAGAGCTGAAGCAAACAGGAGGCTTCCATTGCCTGCCTAGGCCTCTGCTCAAGGTAACAAAGTTTCAATTATAGAAGATAAATAAGTCCCAGAAACCTGATTCCCAGCAGCCTCGCTGGGATGTTGGGTCAATGGGAGCTGTGGGCAGCCTGAAAGCTTGTAAACGGCCCTCAGCCCCTCACCTAGGCTGGCCACACCCCCATGGGGTGAGGGTCCCCACTGGGGGCCTTGTCCAGCCTGCAAACAACCATCAGCCCCTCACCCAGGCTGGCCAGGCAAACCAGCAGGTGGACATCCCCTGAGAGGTCCCAGACTGAGAGAGGGCACAGGCCAGGCTGAGGGACCTCCTGATTGCACAAATTTTTGTGCACCAGGCCCCTAGTTTTTAAATATTTATTGTTGAGAATATTACAGAGGTACTGTCCCCCTCCATCCCACTCTGCCCCAAGTCTTTAGCAACTATTGTCTGTGTTTTTAAGTAATGCATATATGTGTATAAGTTCTTTGGTTAATTTCTTCCTGCCTCACACCACCCCACTCCCCATTCCCTCTGAGATTCATCATTCTGTTCCATGTTTCCATGATTCTGGTTCTATTTTATTCATCAGTTTATTTTATTCACTAGATTATTTGTTTATTTTTATTTTTAGATTCAACTGATGATATGTATTTATTGTTCATACTTTCTCCTCCTCCTCCTCCCCCTCTCCTCCTCCTCCCCCTCCTCCTCTCCCTCCTCCTTCCCTCCCCCTCTCCTTCTTCTCTTCCTCCTCTTCCTCCTCCTCCTCCTCCTCTTCTTTCCTCCTCCTCCTCCTCCTCCTCCTCCTCCTTCTTCTTCTTCTTCTTCTTCTTCTTCTTCTTCTTCTTCTTCTTCTTCTTCTTCATCTTCTTCTTCATCTTCTTCTTCTTCTTCTTCCTCCAGAATACCCTTCAACATTTCATGTAATACTGGTTTGGTGGTGATGAACTCCTTTACCTTTTTAGGTTCTTGCTATTCATCACTTTGAATATTTCTTACCACTCCCTTCTGGCCTGAAAGGTTTTTGTTTAGAAATCAGCTGATATTCATATGGGCACTTCCTTGTAGGTAACTAATTGCTTTTATCTTGCTGTTTTTAAGATTCTCTCTTTGTCTTTAGCCCTTGGCATTTTAATTATGATGTATCTTGGTGTGGGCCTCTTTGGATTCCTCTTGTTTGGGACTCTGTGATTCCTGAACTTGTATGTTTATTTAAGTCTATTTCTTTCACCAGTTTGGGAAAGTTTTCTGACATTATTTCTTCAAATAGGTTTTCAATATCTTGCTCTCTTTCTTCTCCTTCTGGCACCCCCATAATGTGAATGTTGGTATGCTTCAAGTTGTCCCAAGGGGCTCCTTATGCTATCTTCATACTTTTTGATTCTTTATTATTATTATTTGCTTTTTGGGGGTATTTTTTGATTCATCACATTCCAAATCGCTGATTTGATTCTTGCCATTCTCTACTGTACTGTTGAATCCCTATAAATTATTATTTATTTTAGTTAATGTATGCTTAATTTCTGACTTGTCCTTTTTCATGTCTTTGATGTTCTCACTAAGCCCCTTGAATCTCTTCTTAAGATCCTTGAGCAATCTTAATACCATTGGTTTGAACTCTATATCTAGTAGTTTGTTTGCTCCCTTTTCATGTATTTCTTTTTCTGGTGTTTTCTTCTGTTCTTTCATTTGTGACATGTTTCTTTGTATCCAAATTTTGGCTGCTTCCCTGTGTTTGTTTCTATGTATTAAGTAGAATTGCTATGTATCCTTAAATTGGTAGAGTGGCCTTGTGTACAAGGTTTTCTGTAGGACCCAGTGGCTCAGCCTCCCCAGTAACTTGAACTAGGAACTCTAGGAAGGCCCCTGTGTAGGCTGTGTGCATATTATTTTGTACTTGAGCCTTGATTGCTGCTGTGGTCACTTGGAGGAATTGACCTCTAGTCCAATTAACTGTGAGGACTAACTGGGAATACAGCAAAAGAGCTGCTGTGCAGGAGACATCCCCATGGAGCAGGATTTGCTTCAGTGTGGCTTTGGTGTTTATTGACTCTGATCCTTGAGTGTGTCACTTATGGACATGTAGAGCAGTAATCTGGTATGGACTGAAGGTGTCCACTGGATGCACTGGCTCTTGGGTCTTCAGAAAGGTGCAAAGTTAGCCACTGCCTCAGGCCACCTAGCAGGAGCTATAAAGTGATCTGAAGATTGCTGCTACTTGTGTTGGGGTTGGAAGTGCCCAGTTGTGAAGCAATGCATGCTGCTGTAAGAGGCAGTCCTTTGGACTCTTATTGACAGGTAGGGCATGCTGATGCCAGCTGATGCTTGTTTGAGATATTTTAGGAAATTCTGAAGTCTGAGGCAGGACAGGCCATTCAAATGGAAAAGGCACTGCAAAACAGCTTGGGTTGGGCTACAAATTGGATGGGGCAGGATCTCAGGGTATCACCAGGGTGGAGTGAACAGTTGAGCCAGGCTGATGGAAACTCAGATATGGCTGCCAGTTAGCTCTGTGAAGGTGGAGGTACAGCACAGGAACAATGACCTCTGTGAGTACTCTGTCTGGAAGAAAGCCACTCCCAAAGTTCTTGCCCTGATGCCAGACAATCCAGTTCCTCTCCATATGTACCTGTATCCCCCAAGGCTACTGCCCCAATGCTTTAGCTCAGAGGGAGTTAGTCTGAGTAAGTTCATGACCCTTTCCTTTAAGAGGAGCTGCTGGGACTCCTGCAGCCTGTGTCACTCAGCCACAATTGCCACTGTTTTTTACAGCCTGAAGTTATGGGGACTTCTCCTCCCAGTACTGGCAGCCTGTGCTGAGTGGTCTGGTGTGGGGCTGGGAACCCTTGCTCCTCATGGGAGGTCTCTACAGGTGGGTGTCCAGACCAGCCATTTTGTGCCTCCTACCAGTCTTGATGTGCTTTCTTCTTTACTTCTCTAGTTGTAGGACTTCCATTCAGCCAGATCTCAGGTGGTTCTGCATGATGGCTATTATGTATTGTAATTGTGATTTTGATGTAGTTATGGGAGTGAGTACCTTGTTTATCTATGCTGCCATCTTGGTTCACTCTTCATATATATATTTGAATTAATGTAGTGACATCCAAATAATAAAAGCCTAATATGCTAAGTGTCCAGTTGTCAATTCAACCAATCAAAGGGTGATATGCTAATGATATGCTAAGGCTGCTCAATCGCTTGCTATGACATGCACTGACCACAAGGGAGCAGATACTCCAACTAGTAGATTAGCTTGCTGCTGGGGTCCAGCTGATTGGGACTGAGTGAGATGGGCTGGACACACCCTGGACCCCTCCCACAATCCCTCTCTGACTGGCCAACATCCCACATTCCTCCCCAGACCCAATCATGCACCAGTGGGGTCCTTCAGCGTGGTCCGGCTCTTTAGCAATCCAGGACCCCTCAGGGGATGTGAGAGAGCCAGTTTCAGTCCAATCCCACAGGCTAGGCCAAGGGACCCCACTGGTACACAAATTTGTGTACTGGGCCTCTAGTTGATTAATAAAATTCTATGTGTATAATTCAAGTGTATAATTATTTATAATACATCATCTGTACATTGTATTTTATACTTGCCACATCAAGTGAAGTCTCTTTCCATCATCATTTATCACCCGTTTACCTTCTTATACCTTCCCCACTCCCTTTCTCACTGGTAATCATACTGTTGTCTGTGTCTATGAGTTTTGTTTTTGTTTTTGTTTTTTTAATCCCCATTTGAGGATTTTTTTCTATTTATTTTAGAGAGAGTGGAAGGGAATGTTAGAGATAAAGAGAGAGAAGCATTGATGTGAGAGAGACACATCAATTGTTTGCCTCTCACATGTACCCAGATTGGGGCCAGAATGAAGCCTGCAGCCCAAGTACATGCCCTTGACTGGAATTGAACCTGCAACCCTTCAGTCCATGGGCCAATGCTCCAACCGCTAAGCCAAATTGAGCAAGTTTTTTTCTTAATCCCTTCACCTTTGCACCCAGCCCTCCAACACCCTTCCTCTCTGAGAGCTTTCAATCTTTTCTCTTTAGCACCACTAGATTATTTTAAAATTATGGAAAAAGTCTAAAACCTATAAATTGGGACTTATGATGAATAAAGACTAAAACAATTTAGTGGGATTATTATTTATCTTAGATATATTAATAGAAATCAGTATAATAATGATTATTTGGGATGGAAAGGAAAAAGCCAAGTAGAAATTTAACCTAACTGGAATGGGATGAAGTCAGTGAAGAAGACTGTGCAAGTCAGCAAACCTGAAATGAGGGAAAATGGATAAACTATTACAAAGAGAAATATATGCTAAATAGAAAATAAGATGGTAGGAATAAAAAATTATGACCATTGTCATAATAACGTACATAGGCAGAGTTTCATTATCAAAAGGCAATCATTGCCAGATTTTGTTTAAAAATATACATCTATAAGTTAGCTGTGAAAATATACATTAAAACAAAGGAACAAAGATAGTAAAGATGAAATGAGAAAAGATACACTGGAGAGATTCAGAGTATGAGGAGGAGATATGATAATATTAGTATCAAATAAAGCAGAATTCAGGGTCCAAAACTGTTTTGGAGATTAGGACTAACAAAGCAATTGGGATCTTAGGAGTGAAGATTCTGGAGTGAAGGGAAGAGTGAAATAGTACAGTAATAGTGTGAGCTGCCTTTCCTTCAAGGTATTTACTACTTTGTTACAGGGACAAACGAAGAGGATGAGTAGCTCAAGATTTAGCAGCAACTTACAGTATTGACGAGACAAACTTGGAGTTAAGACCTCTTCAAAATGGAAAACATTGAGGTTTTCATCTGAGGTCATGAAGAAAATATACTCTAGGTATAAGGGTAAACTACAAACAGACCAGTGTTTACAAATCCCAGCCTAAAAGAAACTCAGTCCCTGACTGAACTGAGGGTACCAATTCTAACTACATGCTAAAATTGCAGGACTACTCTCTCAAGAAAGAGAACATCAACAGAGTATCCACAATTTTTTTTTACAAAGTGTTCAATACTCAATTTTTTAAAAATTATCAGGCATATTAACTGACAGAACCAAGAAGAAATTGACCCTAGAGAATAGCAATCCTCAGGTTACTCAGATATTCAAATAACAGTGATTAATATTTAAGAAAATAGATGAAAACATGAAGAATCATTCCAGAGAACTGGAATAAAAGGCTAACATGCAAATAGACCAATCCGCAAAATGGTCTGTTTGCATATTGGCTTTTTATTATATAGGAACAACCAGTCGCTATGATGTGCACTGACCACCAGAGGGCAAGCACTCAATGCCCCCTAGTGGTCAGTGCACTCCCACATGGTGAGCACCACTCAGGCAGAAGCCCTGAGCTGGGCTCACGGCTGGGGAGTATGGGACGGGGTGGGGGGGGGGGGGTTGGGACGACTGAGAGAGGGCGTAGGCAGGGCCGAGGGACCCCCTCCCCTCCCCGAGTGCGTGATTGTTGTGCACTGGGCCTATAGTCTATAAAAATAACTGGGAATTCTAAAACTAATTGTAACTTCCTCTTTGATGGTCTGTCTCAGTGTACCCTAGAATCACCAGGTTCTACTATGGACCCATATGCTCCCCAGGGGTTCTTATGTGCAGCTGGGATTGAGAACCACTCCTAATAGAATGAGTCCAAGCTTGCACAGGCCCAGAACCACAAAAAGATTTCGGTAGCAAGAACTAGTTCCTCAGTAAGGAAAGACATTCATCAGTAAAAGCAGGGCTTGGTGCTGAAAGTTTAGCCCTGCTGCTCCTTGCAAGCCACAAAACCACTCTCTATTTAGCTTCCCTAACTATCAAAAATGTACAGCAAGATATTTTGTTTTGTCTCCTTCAGAATATAATGTGAAGTTTAAAATGGAAAAGAGATAAGACTTTTTCAAATTTTGAAAATCATACCAATGTAATTTGTGAGTATTCTCATCATAATCAAACAAAAACTTTGCCCTGTTAAGGTGGGCCTTGCATAAGTCATTTCATTTTTTTGCACCCTAATTTTCTCACCTATAGAGAAGAGCTCATACTCTGCAGATTACACCTTAAGTAGCAAGGCAAACAACATGAACCGAACACAAGGTATTATATTGTTTGCTTATTATACATTTGCATTTTTTATTACAAAGTGGTGGATAGACTCATACTAGTCCTTGATTTCAAGCCAGCCGCCATATTCCATGTCTCTCATTTTGGTAGGTACTGACACCCAGGTGGCCATAGCAGGTACGGCATTTCTGCTTGCAAAGCTTTGTGACTTCAAAACAAATCCCGGGGAATTTTTGGTTACTGACTAAGCCTGTTGAGGTGACAAGTGCTTGGCTTCCCGGGAGCTGCCAATTTAGATTCCATTAGCTTTCAAGATGGTTAGGTGTGTGATAGATCAATGCTGGCTACAGGGGAATGTATATAATCAACCTCAGTGAAGCAGGTTGAAATCCTCTGTTGTGAGGTGTCATAAAAGGAGGAAGGTGTTGCAAAGGCACTGGGCAAGGCTAAAGTGCCTGTCCCATGAGCAAGTTCTGCCACCTTCTTTTTCTTCTTCTTCTTTTTTTAAAAAAATATTATGGCATTTTTTCTTTCTTTTTAAAATATATTTTATTTATTGATTACAGAGAGGAAGGGAGAAGGATAGAGACTTAGAAACATTGATGAGAGAGAAACATCAATCAGCTGCCTCCTGCACACCCCCAACTGGGGATGTGCCTTCAAACCAAGGTACATGTCCTTGACTGGAATTGAACCCGGGACCCTTCAGTCCGCAGGCCAATGCTCTATTCACTGAACCAAACTGGTTAGGCTCTATCACCTTCTTTTGTTCTCACCTTCTCCCTCTGAGTTCAGTACCAGGCACCTTTCCTAGGCCCCCCTCCGAAGTTGTGTATTCTCCAGTTTGGAGCTCTGTATTCTTATATTGACCACAAGTCCAGTGATTATAAATGTTGAAGTCTCTGGGAAACTCAAGAGTTACAGTAGTGAATTTGAAAGCATGAGATGGAGAATATGTTTTGGAAAGTGACGAGTCACAGTTATTCCTAATTTGGACTCTATTGGTATATACCTGTGCAAAGCAATATAAAATTTATGTTGTCAATCAGTGACGTGAATGGATTTTTTCTTTCCTATAGCAAATCTGATCATTACTATGTTGCATCATACCTTGCAACAAACAAAATAATAGATTCATGATGTTCTGTTTCATTGCAACAAAACAGAACACATGTCCTTGGAATGTATGAACTGTCATTTCAAATGAGACTAAAACATTGTTTCCACTTACCAACTGATATAGTCCAAACAGCAATTATTTTCAGAAATGCCTTTGTTCTGGAATTGAAGCGGCTATGATGGATGGGGTTCTGGATGGCGACGTAGCGGTCCAGCGAGATGGCACAGAGGTGCATGATGGAGGCCGTGGAGAAGAGCACATCCAGGTAAATCCAGATTGCACAGAGCTGGCTAGGCAAAGGCCACTGGTAACCTAGGATGCAGAAGCTTAGTGTCAGTAAGCGGCCTTATGCTGCCTCTGGCATGTGGATTCTCTCCTACTGCAACAGTTTCCATCCTGGGGAAAGGCACAAGAGGCAGCAAAGGGCAACACAAGCTATTTTCAATATTTGAAAAAAGCATAACGACAACTGTGGTTAATGACAATACAATTTTATGGGCTGATGAACACAGGTTTGAACATTTCTTTTGGCTGGAACTGTCAGGTTGGGGTAAACAGGTTCTCTTTAGTGTTTCTTTCATCTGCTCTGCCTAACAAAACATATCTTTTTGTTTTATTTTTTTTAATATATTTTGTTGATTTTCTTTTTACAGAGAGGAAGGGAGAGGAATACAGAGTTAGAAACATCAACAGGAGAGAAACATCGATCAGCTGCCTCCTGCACACCTCCTACTGGGGATGTGCCCGCAACCATGGTACATGCCCCTGACTGGAATCAAACCCGGGACCCCCCAGTCCACAGGCCGACACTCTATCCACTGAGCCAAACTGGTTAGGGCTGTTTTTGTTTTTAAATTACTTAGGTCATGAGTTGACATATTTTGGGCTCCTCTATGAAGCACCTCACAGTATACTGTCCTTACTTATTCACAAGTCTTTCACACATTTTCTGTTCCTTGTGGTTAGGCCCATCCCTTAGTCATTTATAATTAACTAGAGGCCCAGGGCACGAAATTCCTGCACAGAGTGGGAGGGAGTGGTGGTGGTGGTAGTGTCTCTCAGACCAACCTGCTCCTTTTCCAATCTGGGACCCCTTGAGGGATGTCCAACTGGCCGTTTAGGCCCGATGCTACCGGTGGGATCGGGCCTAAATGGGCAGTTGGACATCCCTTTCACAATCCAGGACTGCTGGCTCCCAACCTCTCGCCTGCCTATTGCCCCTAACCACTTCCCTGCCAGCCTGATCAATGCCTAACTACTCCTGTGCCGGCCTGATTGCCCCTAACTGCCCTCCCCCTGCCGGCCTGGGTCCACACAACTGCCCTCTCCTGCAGGCCTGGGTCCCTCCCAACTGCCCTCCCCTGCAGACATGGGTTCCCCCCCAACTGCCCTCCTCTGCCAGCCTGGTCCCCCAAACTGTCCTCCCCTGCAGGTCTGGGTCCC
>PVJC01024125.1:0-25831 GCA_004026665.1 Murina feae
CTTACACTAAAAGGTTTCAGGCTACTCATCAGGACACATGCCTAGGGTTCCAGTTGATCTCCACTAGAGTGCATGCAGGAGGCAAACAACTGATGTTTCCTTCTCTCTCTCTCTCTCTCATTAATGAAAAGATATCCTTGGGTGAGGATTAAAATAAATAAATAAATAAATAAATAAATAAATAAACAAATAAATCATGATATAAATGTTTCATTCACTAATTGTCAGTTTTGTATCAATATTGCCATTATATCATGTTATCAAAATAGAGTTTGAAGGACAGATGCAGCCAGACATACCCAGAAATACTGAGAAAATATAATTACCTACTTAGCTAGCATGCAAAAATGAATAAGTCAGTAAAATCTATCCACCAATCACTGAAATGCTTGTCAGGTGTTATTCTAGTAGCCTTGACTCAATTTAGCATTGTAATTCAAGCTGTGTGTGGATATCTATATAATCATGAACACTTCAAGGTTAATTTATCCAAAACGATGTTTATTCTATTCTATTATTTTTAAATATATATATGATTACCAACCAAAGGACACAAAGTTGAGCCTTGCTCCATTTTGCCTATCAGGATTGGAACCTCGAGTCACAGATATAAACATTAATCTAACATACGTGAATATGAGACTATTTCATTTAAAAATGAAATGTTCTTTTTAAAAATATTCAGCAGCATATCAATTCATTTTTTATTACAGGCTGAGACTTTTGGGAATATACCCTCATTGCTAAAAAGTAGGAAATCAAATTTGCTTTAATGAGTATAAATGCTATTAAAAGTCACATATATAACTGAGTGGTCAGATTATTATGACCACCTGACGTTTATAGGCAAATTAGCTATAATTTCATGCTGAAGTTGCTAGAGGGTCAGAACATTATAAATAGGGAAGCAGGTTGTCTACCACGACAGTAGAAGTGATTTTTTTTCTGAAGATATGAGTGAATGACGCTATTTAACAGTCTTTGAATGTAGGATATATATATATACACACACACATACTATGTGTGTATGTATATATCATTCTAAACTATAGTTTGTAAAGCTTTTCAGCAGTTCCAAAATAACATTTCTAAGGCACATACATACTCATTAACACATGAAGATTAGTTGTGATTGATAAGGAGAAATTAAATGTAGAAATATCAAGTAAACACTTGTGAAAAAAAGATTATATATTTATAGTGATTTTATTAATATGAGTAATACTTTTTATTGAGCAAGAATATAGTTTTTTGTTTTAATTAGAAGCAATAGATACTAGATTTAAATTAGTTTATTTCTGATATATAGTGTAAATACTATGAGAATCAGGAGATTTCAGATAGATAAATGACCCAGCTCAAGATAAGAATATAAAGGTAAGAACATGACTTAGTAGGTAGCAATGAAAGAGGTAGTTTTAGATGGCTAATAAAATTAGGTCAATTCAGTTGTTAATTGCTTTTTCTTTTGAAAGGTCTTTTGAGAGAATTTAATATAATAGTTATTTTAAGAATAAAATACCTTTCTTCTCCCATTCTTAGATTTGATCATTAAAAATTTTAGTATCAAGGGAAACTTAAACCATATTACACTTTGAGTCAGCTAAATTATATGAATAAATTATCTATCTATAACAAAGAGCTCATGGGTTTCTAGATATAATAATTGTCAAGTTAATGAATTTCATACACAAGGTGATTTGAAAAATATATTATATGCTATTTACGTTCTCTTGTTTTTCAATGGTCTGCATGGGATTATTAGTAGAATAAAGAGATCCAAAAACACAATAAATTGTTTTGGAATTTATCATAGCATGTTTACTTGGCATGTTGAAGAAGAATATTAATCTTCTACTATAATTCTTAAGAATAAACATAGGTGATAATCATAAAAAAGAAAATGTAGACGTTTATATTGGTACCTTCTAAGAAATAACATATATAATATTATTATGTTTATAACTTATGCCTACAGCAAAGATAATGTCTACAGTAAAAATCCATATTTTGACAATATCATTATAATGAAGTAAAAATACTGAAAATACTAAATCTACATACAATATTAAGTTACTAAATTGTAATACATAATAAATGTCTAGTAATACTAATTTAAGTAGTTCATCTCCTCTAGTATTTAATCATCATGCTAGCAGGGGCTCTGTTTTGTCCTCTGTTGTATATCCCCACCACATAAATTAGGGCTTATCACTAAATCAATATGCAGTAAATAGTAATTGATGAATAACATTCTAATTGTTTAAAAATTGAACAAAAATCATGGAATATGAACATATGTATATTTTCTTATATTAATTTTATCTACATTGCAATACCTAGATAATTCATTTGGAATCAAAACAAGGTTAATTATTGACCTTACTTGGCTGCTTTTGTGCTATATATATATATATATATATATATATATATATATATTGCTCATGTTACTCTACAGTAGATAATAAAAGATAACATTGATATTTTTATCATAAAGGTGGCTTTTCTAGATATTTCGGTGGGTTTTTTGTTGTTGTTTATATATTTATTTTCTTTCTTTTTTATTGATTAAGGTATTACATATGTGTCCTAACCCCCCCTCCCCGATTACCCTCCCCATCCCCCACCCCCCGCTCATACCCTCACCTCCCTGGTGTCTGTGTCCATTGGTTATGCTTATATGCATGCATACAAGTCCTTTGATTGATCTCTCTTTCTCTTACTCCCACCCTCCCCTACCTTCCTTCTGAGGTTTGATGGTCTGATAGATGCTTCTCTGTTTCTGAATCTGTTTTGGTTCATCAGTTTATGTTCTTTATTATATTCCACAAATGAGTGAGATTATGTGATATTTACCTTTCTCTGACTGGCTTATTTCGCTTAGCATAATGCTCTCCAGGTCCATCCATGCTGTTGCAAATGGTAAGAACTCCTTTTTTTACCACAGTGTAGTATTCCATTGTGTAGATGTACCACAGTTTTTAATCCACTCATCTGCTGATGGGCACTTTATAGAGTCTTTAGGGTTTTCTACATACAGTATCATGTTATCTGCAAATAATGACAGTTTTATGTCTTCTATTCAAATTTGTATACCTTTTATTTCTTCTTCTTATCTAATTGCTATGGCTAGCACTTCAAGTACCATGTCGAACAGGAGTGGTGAAAGTGGGTATCCCTGTCTCATTCCTGTTCTTTGGTGGAATGGTTTTAGTTTTTGCCCATTGAGTATGATGTTGGCTGTAGGTTTGTCATATAAAGCTTTTATTATGTTGAAGTATGATCCCTCTATTCCCACTTTGCTGAGGGTTTTTATAACAGATATTTTATACTGTCTAAATAAGAATGAATTGTCTTTGTAATTACTGGAACTGTCAAAAACAAAACTGGAAAATACATAATTATGTCGTGAATATGCTGTAGTGAGGATTCAGACATCAAATATAAATGGTATAGAACAGTGGTTTTCAAATTATATGAATTTCTAGGGATTCTTTTCTGGTTGATAAGGACTCCTCTTTGGAAATGAAGAAAGAGCCAAGCAGACAGTGATTTTGAGCCTACATTTATGTTTTGAACAGGTCAAATTGACTTTAACTACTTTGTGTATTGAGCTTTCATAAAGAATTTATCCTGGGAGACAGAGTACATGGTTATTTAAACTTAATAGCCATGATATTTAAGACTCTTTGAGGTTCTTTTTCACTTTCAGGTTCCATAATTCCATAGAAGAACAAAGTAAAGTTATCATTTGGTTGCATAAGGAGTCTGTTATCTCCTCCCTCTTTGAGTATAGAGTCCCTTCCCTGCAGGAGGATTATATTACTGCTCTCCTGTGAACCATAAAACATGTAAGTCTCAAAAACACTGTAAATTCAGAGGTATTTTTGAGAATATCTTCATGGTTGTATTCAAGAACATTAAATCTCTGTACAGTAGACTATGTATAAGAACAGATTATCTTAAAATCGGTATTATTGTCCTGACCGGTTTGGCTCAGTGGATAGAGCATCAGCCTATGGACTAAAGGGTCCCAGGTTCGATTCTGGTCAAGGGCATGTACCTTGGTTGTGGGCATATCCCCAGTAGGGAGTATATAGGAGGCAGCTGATGGATGTTTCTCTCTCATCGATGTTTCTAACTTTCTATCCCTCTCCCTTCCTCTCTGTAAAAAAATCAATAAATATATATTTTTAAAAATGCATATTATCTACAGTTAAAAATAGAAATATATATGCACATATTTTACAATGAAGTAAAAGATATTCTAAAGGGGCGAAATAAGGAATTACTAGAAATAAAAGTTCAAATAATTATACAATACCTATGATTAAGTAACTACGTGAAAATGCTATGTATTTTAATAGTTTGTTTTTAAGCAATCTTTAAATTATAGAAAAGTTCCAAATACAACAAAGATTGTTTTGTGTGTGTTTTTTCCAGAAACATTTGAGCATAGATTGAGGATCTGATTAGCCCCAAAATCCGAAATTCTTTTTTTTTTTAAACAACAAACCCTTCCAACACTTGATCTAAGATAGGAGGAAGGGGTATTTATTGCCTTTCCAGGCCTTGGTTTCCTCAGATAGAATTCCAGCTCCTTGCCCTCTACTATCTAGTCATCTGTGCAGCCATGTTGGCCTAAACTTGAAGCAATGCGTGCAAGAAGCTTGCCCTGCAGGATCTGCTACTCTAGAAGACAGCTGATTTGGGCATTCTTTATCCTTTTATCACATATCTTCCAACTTTTTTAGATGTTTTTTATTATAATCTCTGTCTCCTCAGGAGTCTCTTTGGGTGCCTTCACGTGGCCCAATGGCAGTGCCTAGTGGGCCGCATACCACTGTCGGTAAGCACAATGAGCACAATGCAGTCTTTTTATGAGGATCTTGGTGAGGACCCGTTCATTGCTGGATGCATTATAGACAACAACAGCAATCTGTGTTTAGCACATACAGCGCTCAGAGCCACAGGAGAGGTTGCCCACCTGTAGCCTCAAGGCATGAAACTTAGTGTTGCCTCCCTGTACATGCACTGTGGGTATATGGGAAGGGCCAATCTTAATGTTGGCCGCAAGGCAGCCCTGCTCATATTTTTGTTGTGTTTTGTTTTTGTGGTGGGGCTCTTTCTTGCCCCATTTTGTGGCATTTGTGCCACTTGTCTTCAGAGATGCCCATGGCTCAACACTGGCTGGAAAGAGGCCAAACTTATTTAATGTGTATCACGTGTAAGTACCCACTCCCACTTAACCACAATATGAGTCAAAAATTCAAAATTAACATTGATACACGATAACCATTTCATCTTTAAAAATTACTCATCTTGTCAATTATCCTTACATTGTCTTTTATATCAAATTGGTTGAGTTCACTTATGACTCTCTAGTTTCCTCTAGCTAGAATAAGTTCTCACTGTTTCCTTGACTATTATAATTTTCATACCTTTATAGTATAAGAAAATCATTTTGTAGAGTTTTCCTCAATCTAAGTCTGTCTGAAGCTGCTTCATAATTATCTACACAAGTTATTCATCTTTGCCAGGAACATCACAGAAGCTATGTTGCATTCTCTTTGCATCTGATTAGGTAGCATATAATTTCTATTTTTCCTAGCACTGATGATGATCACTTTGATCAGTTGATTAAACTGGTATCTGACAATGTTCTCCATTTTCTTTTACAGTTAACAAGTATTTTATAGACAGGTACATTGAAACCATGCAAACAGCCAAATTCCTTATCAAACTTTTCATTTATTCAATTTGCTTACTTATGTCAACATGAGCTAATAATTTTATATTTTATTTAATGAATTAAAAGCAATAAATACTTGTTTGGCTGGTGGGAGAGCTTTTTTAAGTTGCTTTTTTAAAAACATTATCACCATCTTTAAGGTTTCTTTTCAGGTTCCAACACTTAGATTTGTACCCCACTGTCACCCTCTGTGTCTCCCCAACTCAGATCCATTAGAACAGCATGCCTTTATTGCTGAGTGCCACTTAAGAGTTTTAGGACTGAATTGCTTAGAGCAGTGATTTTCAACCTTTCCCATCTCATGGACCACCTAGACTACTAAAATTTAATGGCATGCCAAAAAATATATATTTTGCTGATATGACCAAAAATACGTATAATTTTGATTTATTCACACAGGATTGCTATTATTGTGTTGGCTGGTGTCACTTTTTAATTTAAAAATATAATGAAAAAGTGGTCAGTGCCACCGACTAAATTAATCAGGTATTTCATGTACACCGTGCCATGACACATTGGTAGAAAATTGGAGGCTAAGAGTAGTAAAGGGAAGGGTGTTAAGGTAAGAGGAAAAGAAACAATGTTTTTATTTTTATAATTAAAATGCTATTTTATTGTTGATTTAAATGTTTCGAATGTTCTTTTAAGAAAACAGTGAATGATCCTGGGAATGCAAGGATGGTACAATATCTGCAAATCAATAAACATGATACATCATATAAACAAATTGAGAGATAAAAATCACATAATCATATCAATCGATGCAGAAAAAGCACTTGACAAAATCAACACCCTTTCTTGATAAAAACTCTCAGCAAGGTGGGAATAGAAGGATCATACTTTAATATAATAAAAGCCATATATGACAAACCCACAGCCAACATCATACTCAATGGTCAAAAACTAAAACCATTTCCCCTAAGAATAGGAACAAGACAGGGATGCCCACTTTCACCACTCCTATTTGACATAGTGCTGGAAGTACTAGCCATTGTGATCAAACAAGAAGAAGAAATAAAAGGCATCCAAATTGGAAAAGAAGAAGTAAACTGTCCTTATTCAAAGATGAAATGATACCATACATAGAAAACCCTATAGACTTCATAAAAAAATTATTAGACTTAATAAATGAATTCGGCAATGTAGCAGGATACAAAATTAACACCAAGAAATCTATGACATTTCTATACACCTGCAATGAACTTACAGAAAGAAAGACTAAACAAGCAATCCCATTTACCATCACACCAAAAAAATTAAGATATCTAGGAATAAACTTGACTAAGGAGGTAAAAGACCCGTACACAAGAAACTACAGGACACTGAAAAAAGAGATAGAGGAAGACATAAACAGATTGAAGAACATACCGTGTTCATGGATTGGTAGAATCAACATCATCAAGATGTCCATGCTACTCAAAGCAATCTATAGATTCCGTGTACTCCCTGTTAAAAAAGCAACAGCATGTTTCACAGAGCTAGAAAAAACTCTCCACAAATTCATCTGGAACAAAAAACAAAACAAAACATTGAATAGCTGCTGCAATCCTGAAAAAGAAGAACAAAGTAGGTGAGATCTCAATACCAGATATAAGCTGTATTACAAAGCCACTGTTCTCAAAACTGCCTAGTACTGGCACAAAAACAGACATATAGATCAATGGAATAGAATAGATAACCCAGAAATTGACCCAAACCACTATGCTCAATTAATATTTGACAAAGGAGGCATGAACATACAATGGAGTCAAGACAGCCTCTTCAATATACGGTGTTGGGGAAATTGGACAGATACATGCAAAAAAATGAAACTAGACCACCAATATACATCACACACAAAAATAAACTCAAAATGGATAAAGGACTTAAACATAAGATGGGAAACCATAAAAATATTAGAGGAATACAAAGGCAGCAAAATCTCAGACATATGCCGAAGCAATTTCTTCACTGATACTGCTCTTAGGGCAATGGAAACTAAAGAGAAAATAAACAAATGGGTCTACATCAAAATAAAAAGCTTTTGCACAGCAAAGGAAACCATCAACAAAACAACAAGAAAGCCCACTGCATGAGAGAACATACTTGCTAATGTTGTCACCGATAAGGGTTTAATATCCAACATTTACAGGGAACTCATACAACTTAACAAAATGAAGATCAACAGCCCAATCAAAAAATGGGCAATGGACCTAAATAGATACTTATTGAAAGAAGACAGAAGGCCAAAGGACATATGAAAACATGTTCAAAGTCACTGAGAGATGGAAGTTAAAATGACAATGCAATACCATCTCACACCTATCAGAATGGCTATCATCAACAAGTCAACAAATGACAAGTGCTGGCGAGGATGTGGAGAAAAAGGAACACTCGTGCACTGCTCATGGGAATGTAGACTGGTGCAGCCACTGTGGAGAACAGTATGGAGTTTCCTCAAAAAACTAAAAATGGAACTCCCATTTGACCCAGTGATCCCACTTCTAGGATATATCCCAAGAAACTAGAAATAGCAATTAGAAAGGATATATGCATCCCTATGTTCATAGCAGCACAATTCACCATAGTTAAAATTTGGAAACAGCCTAAGTGCCCATCATCAGATGAGTGGATTAAAAAAATGTGGTATACCTATACAATGGAATACTACACTGTGGAGAAAAAAGGAGTTCTTACTATTTGCAACAGCATGGGTGGACCTGGAGAGCATTATGCTAAGCGAAATAAACCAGTCAGAGAAAGGTAAATATCACATGATCTCACTCATTTATGGAATATAATGAACAACATAAACTGATGAACAAAACAGATTTAGAGACAAAGAAGCACCGATCAGAATGTCAAACCTCAGAGGGAAGGTAGGGGAGGATTGGGTAAGGGGGAGAGATCAACCAAAGGATTTATATGCAAGCATATAAACCTAACCAATGGACACAGACAATAGGGGGAGTGAGGGCATGAGTTGGGGGGATGAGGGGTAATGTGGGTATAAGTAATAACTTAATGAAAATGTAATAACTTACATTTTGTAATAACTTACAAATGTAATAACTTAATAAAAATTTTAAAAAATGAAAACAGTAAATGTGATGATAGTGGTGGTAATGTGTGTGTATGTGTGAAGAGTGTATCAAATTACAAACATTGGCTTATTAGGATTTATAGAGAACTAAAATTTGAAATAATTAGAAAAATAACACTATCTAGGCAAATATGAAATATTAGTCATAGTTCTACTGCTCCTGTGATAATAGAATCATATTCCCACTCATGGTCTAATAATACCAAAATCAGCTTTTTAGTCTCTCCCTTCCTTATCGTCTACAAAATTCTATTGGTTTAATGTTTGCAGTATTTTTTAAATCTTTTAAGTTTTTTTCTATTAACTTTCTATGTTCCTTTTCTGAACCTCGATTCTCCGCCCTGATCTGCTGTAATGCAGCAAAACTCATCTTTCTGCTACAATCCTTCTGCCTTTATCTGACATTGTGCTGCCAACTGTTCTGTTCCCCATTTCCAGGAAAATAAAGGTATTCGACAACTATTAGACTCTCTTTTCTAACTCCCCCTTTCAATTTTCTTTCCCACTCCTCTTTCAAAATTGTTCTCTTCAGCTAAAGTAAAGACTTGCTGTTCTTTTTGGAAACCCTTGGATTCCCAGGTCAGGACTTTTTCATCTTCTCTTTTCACACATAGCATTCTTTTTTAATGCATCATTTTCTCAGTTCTTCCCCAGCTTTTAAAGCTTTGGCCAAATGCAACCTGCTCTATAAACTGTTACATGAGTCCCCTGAGTAGAAGTGCATCTGACCACTCCCTAACAGAATGGCATATATTATTTACCACCATGTATTTTATCTGTTTCATTAATCAAGCACCTCAAATGTACATTGTACTAAACAGAAGTCTAAGTGCTTTACAAATATTAATTTAATTTTCTAAACAACCCTAGGAAACAGGTACTTTGTTAATCTAATTTTAAAGAGTAGGGACCTAATCCACAGAGTAAACAATTCAAACCTATACAGTTTGACTCTTGAGACCATGAATTTAAATTTTGTGCTGTATGACTGATGTTATTTAAAATATATTTTTTATTGATTTTTTACAGAGAGGAAGGGAGAGGGATAGAGAGTTAGAAACATCGATGAGAGGGAAACATCGATCAGCTGCCTCCTGCACACCTCCTACTGGGATGTGCCGCAACTCAGGTACATGCCCTTTACTGGAATCGAACCTGTGACCCTTGAGTCCACAGGCCGATACTCTATCCACTGAGCCAAATCAGTCAGGGCATGACTGATGTTATTTATATATCATTTTACTTCTATTCCAAGATTATAAAGGGAAAATCTATGTATAAGTCACTTCCCTCAAAGAACCTAGCTCATTACATTGGATGTATAAATATTTATTTAATATAAAAGTACTAACATTTATTGGGCATATGTTATGGAGAGTACTATTACTATAATCAATTGCATTTTTTAGTTTACTTAATCCTCTAGCAATCTACACAATATGTACTAGTATAATATTTTAAAGTTTAAGAAACTAATCTCAGTAAGTCCCAAGCTACTTACATTTTCACTATCTGCACCAAGAAGTGCAGATTGGGAATATTTGAAGATGTGACCTTTAAATCGGTTCACAGTTTGAATAGATTGTCTCAGATCACGTGGGCAACAGCTGGGACATGTAAGGTGGGTAATGTTACCTTTTTTATAAATGGGGAAGTTAAACTTTAGAGAGGGTGGCTAAACTGTCCAAAATCAGAGATTTATAATAAGCACCTCTTGTATTTTAACTCATTATTTTCAGGCTCGCAAATCTGAGTTTCACTTTGCCCCATTCAGCTTCCACATTTGCTTCACAAAAGGCTAAGCAAATGAAGGAAGAAACTGTTTTCACATGCTCTCTCAAGTCAGCGTGTGGAAAACTACAGCCGGAGCATGAAAAATGCATTAGCTATAAAAAAAAGACATTCCACCATGATCACGTGTTCAAAATGTGATATAATCAATCACATATTCATAGCTACTTCCTTTATTATTTGGGTATAATTTATATTTACTCCTACAGATATACTCAGTGGGGTAGGAAATGTACATTCATGTTTCTCATAGAAATTGGTCACTTGACTATTTGTTATTGACCTGATGTTCAAAAGGTAGAGACCAGATAGTTCCGCATTTGTGAACTCTGTAGAGACCGCATTTTGAACATGTGATCATGGTGGAATGTCTTTTTTTTTTTTATTGCTAATGCATTTCTCATGCTCTGGCCATAGGTTTCCACAGGCTAACTTGAGAGAGCATGTGAAAACAGTTTCTTCCTTCGTTGGTTACTTTTATCAGAGTTAGAGGTGTATGATACACATCCATGAGAAGGTGAAGATTAGTCAAAGAACATTCATGCATAACCCACGGTCACAGACAATGGTGTGGTGATGATGGTCAGAGGGAGGAGGGGGTTGGGGGTTGGGTGGAGGTGTGCAAAGTGGGAGGGGGGGGCAAGGACATCTGTAATAGTGTCAACAATAAAAATACATTTAAAAATAACACTTTCTATGCAAATAAATCTCAGTGAGGGGGTGAATGTGGCCACAATCAGTTGTTTTTATTTTATCTCCGGTGGAATCCAGAGATTAACATTAAACATTTATCTACATAGCTACCTTTAAAAAATAACTCAGTTAATGTTTATTTGGGACAAAAGCCTTTCATTATCCTGAATAATTTTACTGTCACATCTAGTTTAAGTGCTTTACTCCCACGCTCTCATGACTCTTACATAATAAGGATGTTTCCTTATTTCTTTTTGTTGCTAAGATATATTCAATTGATTATTTTTATGTATAAATCATGATTGCATGAGCAAAAATGTACAAAATTTTTTAATATGTGGAGTTGAAAAATAAAATGTCTGACCTTTAAAATGTTAGTAGGCATAGTTAAAATGCATTTTAAAATGTATTTATTCAACTTATATTCCAATCAACTGCATAAAAGTACTCATTTTTAACATCTGAGCATTGATTTAATTTTTTATTGATTGACTTGAGAGAGAGAGATTTGTTGTTCCACATATTTAGGCATTCATTGATTGACTTTTGTGTTTATCCTAACCAAGGATCATACCCACAAACTTGATACATCTCAATGACCCTCTAAGCAACTGAGCTACCAGGTGAGCCAACAGGTCCACCTCAGCAATATTTAATAAGATATAAACACATTTGTACTTTTGAAAACCTATTTGGTAAACAATTGCATCTCAATATAGTTTTTTTAAATAAATCTTTATTGTTCAGATTATTACAGATGTTCCTTTTTTAACCCCCATAGCTCCCTTCCACCTGGTTCCCCCTCCCACCCCATGCCCTTACCCCCACCACTGTCTTCATCCATAGATGTAAGATTTTTTTTCAGTCTCTTCCCATACCCCTCACACCCCCTTCCCCCATTGTCAGTCCATTCCCTTTTTATGCCCCTGCTTCTATTATATTCACCAGTTTATTCTGTCCATCAGATATTTCTATTGACTTAATTGTTATATTCACTGGTTGATAGATATGTATTTGTTGTCACTTTGTTGTTCATACTTTTTATTTTTACCTTTTTCTTCTTCTTCCTCGTCTTAAAGAATGCCCTTCAGCATTTCAAATAATCCTGGTTTGGTAGTGATGTACTCCTTTAGCTTTTTCTTGTCTGTGAAGCTCTTTATTTGACCATCAGTTTTACATGATAGCTTTTCTGGGTAGAGTAATTTTGGCTGTAGGTTCTTGTATTCATCACTTTGAATATTTCTTGCCACTCCCTTCTGGCCTGCAAAGTTTCTGTTAAGAAATCAGCTGACAGTCGTATGAGTACTCCCTTGTAGGTAACTAACTGGTTTTCTCTTGCTGCTTTTAAGATTCTCTCTTTGTCTTTTGCCCTTGGCATTTTAATTATGATGTGTCTTGGTGTGGTCCTCTTTGAATTCTTCTTGTTTTGGGTTCTCGGTGCTTCCTGGACTTGTAAGTCCACTTCTTTCACCAGGTGGGAGAAGTTTTCTGTCATTATTTCTTCAAATAGGCTTTCAGTATCTTGCTCTCTCTCTTCTTCTGGCACCTCTATAATTCTGATGTTGGTACACTTGAAGTTGTCCCAGAGGCTACTTACATTATCTTCATATTTTTGGGTTCTTTTTGCCTTTTGCTTTTCTGGTTGGGTGTTTTTTGCTCCTTCGTATTTCATATCTTTGACTTGATTCTTGCGATCCTCTAATCTACTGTTGGATCTCTGTATATTATTCTTTATTTCAGTCAGTGTATTCTTAATTTCTGATTGGTCCTTTTCCATTTTTTTTGGTATTCTCATTAAGATCCTTGAAGGCCTCACTTAGTTCCTCAGAGGTTCATAGAAGATTCTTGAGCAGCTTTATAACTGTGGTTTTGAACTCTGTACCCAGTCTTTTGCTTTCCTCCATTTCTATCATTTGTGACCTGTTTCTTTGTCTCCGCATTTTGGCTGCTTCCCTGTGTTGATAGAGTGGCTTTCTGTGCTAGATGTCCTATAGGGCCCAGTGATTCAGCCTCCCCAATCACCTGGGGTGGACACTCTTGGTGTATGTCTTTGAGGACTGGGTGCACCATCTTGTAGTTAAGTCTTGATTGCTGTTGGTGTCACTGAAAGGAAATGACCTCCAGGCCTTTCTCCTCGTTGTTTGGGGTTTGGAATTTTTGGAGTTCTGTCCCAGTTGCAGCCTGTTAGGCTAGGCTGCAGGTAGACAGGCACACAGCTTGGGTGGGTTGTAAATTGGGTGGGTGGGGTCTCAGAATCACCGGGATGGAGCAACCCGCAATGGCTGCCCCTCAGCTGGCTTTGCAGCTTTTCCCCGTTTTGGCTTCTCCACATCTTGGTGTCTGCATGCCCCTGAGTCCCCGAGTCATGGGTCTCCACATCAGTGATTGCTGTGGACAGCTCTGCTAGAACGCCACTGTCATCTTCTGCCCCATTGCCAGATTGCCCAGAACACATTCAATGCGACCCTGGAGCTTTTAAACCCCTTCCAAGCCACGAACCCAGGTGCAGCCGCTGCCGCCATAATTTGTCCGTGCCGTCACCATTTTGCGTGAGTCCATACCTCTCTGTTTTGACACCAGGAACTTCTACTCCATCTCAATGCACTCCTTCTCTTGCCTTCTAATTGTAAAGCTTCCACTCCTTTGGTTCTGGAGAATGGCCATTTAGCTTTATAGTTGTGTTTTTTAATGTGGTTGTGGGAGGCTGCACATTCAGGTATATGCCTTATGCCACCATCTTGGTTCTCTCTCAATATAGTTCTAAATTTTACTGCCTAGATTATGAATTAGCTTAAATATTTTTTTAAAATTTTATCAAATAATATATCTTCTGTTGAGAAGTGTTTATATATATAGTATTCATTTTTTCAATTATTTGTCTTTTGGATTATTTTCAAATCACCTTTATAATTCCTAAATATTTCTATGTTAATATATATTATAATTATTTTCTGTGATTTTTCAATTTTTATAAAAGACAAGCATTATTTAGTGAAAGAAGTGATGGTTTTGTATTTTTCATTCTAATATTTATTCTTATCATATTGTGGTATTGAGTAAATTGATGAGTATATCTGCTTGAAACCATAATGTAAAAATAGCACACCTTACAGAATTCCCAAGTAACTCTAACACAATTGTAAATATCTAGGGCTTTCATATTTTCAGTAAATTTGTGAGGTATAATTGGTAAAAGATGCTCACTCTCACCACTGAGTAAATCATTCTATGTGAGTTGTATAGTGAGATGCAGTAGTACATTTATTGATGTTTAGCACCTTGCATATCTCATATTCTGCTGAAAGCTATCCATTGTCTACACTATCAAGAAAGTGTTAGCAAGGAACCCAGAAGGCTGATGGACCTTGAGCTTTCGCAAGGGCCAAAGCTATGCACTGATTGTTTAGTCAAGACAATGGTGGCTCAAGCAATTTCCTGACCTAATTGTATCAAAATGAATCTTTACTAATATTTACTGACCATTAAGATAATCTGTCTGCTACCAGAATTGCCTGCCTAAGAGCAATATGTGTATCTAAAATTGAATAAAAAGCTAGCAGGTCCTGGGCACCAATGAAGCCCTTCCACTAGAGTTGGGTTCTCCACCTGGCCCCCTGTGATGTCCAAATTCATATTTTCTGTCTAGTCTCATCATTTGTGCATGGCCCTTCTCCAGGTCCTGAACCCTAGCTGCACAGGTCACGGCTGTCACATCTTTCAAAATATTCCAGTAAACACATTACATCTCTAAAACCTAATGCAACAAGCAGCATATCTATAAAGCTATTATGAAAAATCTGACCCAGAAAATAATTTTACCCTCAAACATGATTTAAATATTTGATGGAAAATATATTCTGTACAAGATAATAGACCAAATAAAACCTCTTTCAGGTTAATTTCTCTTACAAGGTGACCTCACATTATAGGCCTTGCAGAAATATACTTTAGAGAAGTGCCCTTGTCTGTGTTGTTTTAACTATATCAATGACATTAAGTAGTGTCTAAATATTTGATTTGATAAACAGAACATCAAAACACAATCTGGACACCAGTTACTATTCACTATTTTAATGTCTAATGTCTTTTTTGCTTGTTAGCACTCATTTGTTAAACTCAGGAAAAGTGAAAGTAATATTACTCTAATAGAAGGTTACGGAGACTATTCTGTATGTTATATTTTGGAAAGTTAAGAGAATGAGGGATTACAAACTGAAAGTTCAATAAGCACAAAAGAACTTAATTTCACAAAATATTTAGCATAACTACATTTAAGGATAGATAATTAAAATTACTTTATTATTAATACTACTACTTCCAATATTTAAACAATGTAATATCATTTGATAGTTTGTAATTTCTCCAGAGGAAATTGGTACAGGATTTTTAAGAAATGAAGTTGGGACATTGCAAATATAAATGCAGGATTTTCAAGAAAGATTAAGTCATTTGCTATAAAAACCAATGTAACAATGTTGAGTTTGTTATTTACCTCTCATAACATTTCTTGGAAGTCTTGTACATTAACAAAGTGCATTCTGATGGTAGCTTATAATATAATCCCAAAATTAAAGCCATTTTGTCTGCACATATCTACATCTACAATCCTATATAATAAAAGGGTAATATGCAAATTGACCCTAACAGTGGAATGAGCAGGAACTACCAGTCGCTATGACACACACTGGCCACCGGGAGCAGACACTCAATGCAGGAGCTGCCCCCTGGTGGTCAGTGCACTTCCTCAGCCAGATGCCGGTTCATGGCTGGCTAGCACAGTGGCAGTGGTGGGAGCTTTTCCCACCTCCACAGCAACACTACTGATGGGGTGGGCCTAAGCCATTATTTGGACATCCCCTGAGGGCACCTGGGCTGCCATAGGAATATCTGACTGCCAGCTTAGGCCCGTTCCCTTGGGCAGTTGGATATCCCCCGAGGGATCCTGGACTGCAAAAAGATACAGGCCTGGTTGAAGGACCCCCCTGCCCCCAGTGCTTGAATTTTCATGCACCGGGCCTCTAATATATTATAATTGTTACAAATATTTTAGAAGACAGCAGGGCAAAAATTAGTGTAGTAACCCACGTAATTAGGCAAATAAATGCATAACTTGGAATCACCAGTTAATTTACTTTTTAAACAAAGAAAATACAACTTTATTCCCATGTTTAATTTGAAATATCAGGATTTGCTGTTGTTTTGTCGTTGTTGTTAATATTAGATTTGTTTAGTAACTGTCCAAACTTGTAAACACAATATAAGTCTATTAAATAAATACAGCAAAGTATTTTTGGTGATAATATAACAATGGCAAAAATGATAAAAAGTGAGAAATATTACTAAACTTATCACAAATTATTATACTCTTTCTTTTGATCAAGTCTGATGCCAGGTAAACATTAAGAGAACAGTGGGTGATAACATGTGTAGAAGAAAAAATACATGAACTGAAAGGGGTAGGGGAGGGGGCTACCTGAAAAATAGGAAACTTCCACTCTAGCAGATAAATAGCATGTACCTGAAAGGCAGAAAATAAACCAGCTCGGTTGCTAAGGGCAACCCTGAATGCTATTTCTTCAAGCATGACATTGTATTGGAAGATTCATGTCTTTGTGTCTGCTATTTATCTACCGCCAGTGATTAAGATGATGCTATTTTGAGTCAGGCGTTCACATAACTGTCAGCAATCATGAATGGTGGAGCAAGGAGCACGAGCACATGTGCTTAAATTCTACACCTTGTGTGATGCCCAAGGCAGAGAAGTGAAAGACAGTGAAGTCTGGAAACAGGAAGACATGTGGGCCTCTCGTCAAGGGGAATGTCGCCCTTGTCAAGCAAGGCTGACACTCGCTGGAGTGTAGCAGGGTGCCCATCTGTTTTGGACCAAACACAGTTGCTGTACCATGGAAAATTACCTAAGATTAACCTGACAAATTTGTTTTGCAGTTCTTTGTCCCGGTACTGTATGTAAGGCTTACAAAATAAGTTATAGATGTAAAAATAGATCAGGTAGAAGTTATAACAAAAAAATTTATAAGGATGCCTCAAATTTGTATAGGTGTTATTATTACTACTAAATGATTGTAATGTTTGGCTGGATATTATTTCAAATGATATTTAAAATGTATACGAGACAATATTCCATGGCATGTAAACATTTATATATTTTTTCCAGATTTATTGTATATATTTAAGGCATATAATTCCAGTGTATGTATTGTGGAATGATTACTCAAATCAAGCTGATTAACATATACAGTGTCTCACATCATTATTGTTTTTGTTTTTGTAGTCGGGACACTTAAGATTTTCTTCCTTGCCCTGACCGGTTTGGCTCAGTGGATAGAGCGTTGGCCTGCAGACTGAAGGGTCAAGGGCATGTACCATGGTTGCGGACACATCCCCAGTAGGAGGTGTGCAGGAGACAGCTGATGGATGTTTCTCTCTCATCAATGTTTCTAACTCTCTATCTCTCTCCCTTCCTCTCTATAAAAAATCAATAAAATATATTTTTAAAAAAAGATTTTCTTCCTTAGCGGATTTCAAGTATACGCTAGCAGGGGTCTTCAAACTAAGGCCCACTGGCCACATGCGGCCTGCCAGCCACATGCAGCCCGCCGAGGACATTTATCCAGCCCACCGGGTGTTTTTGCTGACTTGTTTTTTTACTTCAAAATAAGATATGTGCCGTGTGCATAGGAACTTGTTCATAGTTGTTTTTGTTTTTTTTTTAAAACTATAATCCAGCCCTCCAACAGTCTGAGGGACAGTGAACTGGCCCCCTGTTTAAAAAGGTTGAGGACCCCTGCTACAGACTAATTAAGAACTGTTACCAGGCTGCACCCTAGATCTCCAGAATTTACTCATCCCGCATAAATGCAACTTTGTGTCCTTTACCGACATCTCCCATTAGCCCCACTCCCCAGCCCCCGGTAATCACCATTTTATCTCTGCTCTGAAGAGTTTGAAGTTTTTAGATTCTACATATAAGACAGGTGATGCTGTAAGAGTAAAGCCTAAGAATTTAATATTGTTGTTCTTATCACAGTTGTGATGTTGATCTGTGCTGAAGGAAAACAACTGTCAGTTTCATTTTTCTAATGAAATCATGGTTATTGGAAAAAAGAAAAGTCCCATTGTAAGTTTGGCCTCTGGTACTTTCTATCTGTACAAAAGGTTACGCAATGCAATGGTGGTTGCCTGTAGGCTGCGCTTTTCATTCCACCACTGAATGTGAATTTGAAATCAGGGCCTCTTTCATCTTTGTTTCCCTAGCAAGATGCTGCAAGTCAAATGCTTTTAGACAATATATTTTAATTTATAGTGTTTCAGCTACATTAATTATGATGTAGTCCTTAAGATTCACAGAAATAACTTGACTCTTAATGCATTATAATCTAAAAATCATTTCCCAATCCTTAATACAACAAAATGCTATAAGAACTGTGGAAAGGAAATTACCCAGTTAAAGAAGAAAGCTTAGACATTGTACGTAGCATAAATAATCTTAACATCAAAGCCATCACGTTGCTTTGCACCTGCAAACAGATAAGTTGCCAGCAGACCACTGAGCACAGGTGTTATGTACTCAATTCACCTGAGACCCCCTAAACAGAATAAACAACTAAACTCACTTCTCCATAAAGTCTCTGAGTGAATCTTTATGAAGCGCTTGACAGACTGAACTTTTCTAGTCCCTAAAAGTAGTTAGGTCAAAATTCAGTCCCACTGTTTGTTCCAATGAGATATAAAAAAACCCTGTGGTATTAGTTGGTACATCACAATCAATGAATCAGAAAGCTCATGCAAAAGGAGAACTATATAATAATGTTCTGTAATTATTAATAAAAGAGGTGGCTATATCTGGTCTCAGGGAGACATAGTGAATTGATTTTCTTTAACAAGCTCAGCAGGCAACTCTGAGCTTAGAACCATGAAACATTCTTAAAAGTGTGACTTCTCAGGAACCACACTCAGATTCATTTTGAATAGGTCTGTTTGGGGCCCAGGAATTTTAATGCTTGACAAACCTAGGTCCCCATGTGTTTCTGACAAAGTTAACTTATAGATTGAACTTCTTATTAAAAGTAAGGTTTACTGAGGTATTTTTGTTATGCAAAAAGTAAAACTACCCTCTTTATGAGCAGCTTGATGAGTTGTATAACCACAACATTAGCAACATGCAGACGTTTCATCACCCTAAAACTTTTCCTCCTGTCTGGTTGCACGGAACGCCTCTTCCTGCCCTAAATACATAACAACCATCTATTTGTTTTCTGGCACACAAAAAGAGTCATTGTATGTGCATACTAAGTGTTCTTTTATTTATCATTATTAAGAGTCATTCATGCTGTTGCAAGTGTCAGTGATTTATTTATTGTTTTTGATTGTAGAATAATATTTCAGTTCATGGGTATACCACAAGTTCTTAATTCATTAACAGGTATGTGCACATTTAAGTATTTTTTGTTGTTGGTTTGTTTGTTTTTAGATTTTGACAGTTATAGCTAAAGCTGCTATGAATATTAGCAAGTAAGTCTTTGTGTGGACATGTGTCTGCATTTCTCTTGGAATTGTTGGGTCATGTAAAAGTTGTATGTTTTGTTACATGAAAGAGCCAAACTGCTTTCCAAAGTGGCCGTGCCATTTTGCATTCCACCAACAATGTATGATAAGTCAACTTGCTATACATACTCGCCGAACATGATATTGTTGACCATTTTCAGTTTACCCATTCCATTGAATATATAGGGGAATTTCATTATATTTTAAATTGCATTTCTCTCTTGATTAACGATGATGAGGGTTTTTACATGTTCTTATTGTCAGTTGGCACATCTTCTTCAGTGGTGTTCATTCAGATATTTTTTATTAGTACAAAATTGGGTTATGTTTTTAAGGTTGAGTTCTAGAATTCTTTATATCGTGTGGATAAAAATTCTCTAAAATATACTATATTCTTTGAAATTATTTCATGAGATCTGTGCTTTATATTTTCACTAGAGGCCTGGTACATGAAAATGTGCACTGGAGGCGAGGTGTCCTTCAGCCCCGTCTGCTCCCTCTCACAATCTGGGAACTCTCACTCCTAACTGTCTGGCTCACTCCTTAGCACTGCCACGGAGGAGGGAGAGGCTCCCACCACCACTACCGCGAGCCTGGCTTCTGACTGAGCAGCGTTCCCAATGTGGGAGAGCACTGACCACCAGGGGGCAGCTCTTGTATTGAGCATGTGCTCCCTGGTAGTCAGTATGCATCATAGCAACCTGTTGTTCTGCCATTCAGTCTATTTGCATATTACCCTTTTATTATATAGGATTTTCAATGGTGTGCTTCAAAAAGCAGTTTTAATTTTGATAAAGGCTAATTTATCAACTTTATAGTTTGTGCTTTCGGTATCATATTTAAGAAATATTTGTGTAATATAAGGTGAAAAAATATTCTCCTATTTCTTCTCCTAGCAGTTTTATAGTATTAGCTCATAAATTTAGTCTATTTCAAGTAAATTTTTTGTATATGGTACAAAATTAGAGTCAGGGTCCATTATTTTGGTGTATGGGTATATACTTTTTCTACTTTTGGTATTACCATTGAAACATTGACCTCCACTGAATTATCTTGTCATTTTTTATCAAGAATTAAGTGACCATATAAGATAGGACATATATTTCTGAACTCATACTCCATTAATTTACATGTCTATCCTTAAGGCAATACCACACTTCACTGATTCCTGTAGCTTTATAATAAGTCTGAAAAACAGATAGGTTTTGTTACTCACTTGTTTTTCTTTTTTCAAAATAGTTTTGGTTTTCTAAATCTTTTGTATTTTCATATAGATTTTAAAATCAGTTGGTTAATTATTCTAAGAAAACTGGAGTGTTTCAATCCATGAACTCATTCATTTTATAACTCTGCATTCATTTATATCTCTGCATTCATTAATAACTTCTTAAGTTTTGTCAGCAATATTTTCTAATTTTCAGTTTAAAGGTTTTGCATATCGTTTAATTTTTTAGTGTTTTCTTAAAAACATAGAATTTGGGGGAGGGGCAGGGAGAGGATGCCCTGGAGTTTATGGAGAGGGATGCAGGGCCCAGTGGAGCCACCAAAGGCTCCTGTGGCAGGATCATTGCAGATGGACATCCTAGAGGTGGCCAGAGTTTCCAACACCTGACTTCTTACCCTGATTCTTTATTTTACTTTTTCCCAACTGCCTAAAAATATGCCTATTATGGATTTTGAATGATCATCATTTTCTTTTAAAAATGCAAGCACCTCTACAAAGGCAGAGCCTCCCCCTCATGCGCACCCTGGAGTTTGGGCACACCTTGGCTTAGACCAGGACTTTGAGGACACAACTATTTTTAAATTTAAATGTTCATTATAAATTTTAGAACTTAAACCATGTTATGTATATTAATCAAGTGTTCTGTGACCTTGCTACAAACATATCTGGTAGATTTTTTTTCTTTGTAAATTCCTTGGAATTTTCTACAGAAATGTACGTATTGTGTTAAAATAAAAATACTTTTATTCTTTTTTCCCCACTCTACATGATTTTTTAAAATATATTTTATCAATTCTTCACAGAGAGGAAGAGAGAGGGACAGAGAGTCAGAAACATTGATGAAAGAGAAGCATCGATCAGCTGCCTCCTGCACACTCCCCACTGGGGATGTGCCCACAACCAAGGTACATGCCCTTGACCGGAATCAAACCTGGGACCCTTGAGTCCGTAGGCCAACACTTTATCCACTGAGCCAAACCAATCAGGGCTACATGACTTTTAAAAACACATTATTGCACTGTTAGGGCCACCAATTACAGTTTTGAATACAAGTGGCAAGAGTAGATATCTACTTCATCCTTTTATTGCTAGGTAACAAACTACCACAGACTTAGTGTCCTAAGAAATCTCTCATTATAACTCTGGGCTCTGAGGGCAGAAGTCTGAGCAGGCACATGTCAGGTCTCTGCTCAAGGTCTTGTAAGCTGAAATCAGAATATCAGCTGGGCTGTAACTTTCTGGAGGCTTTGGAGAAGAACCTGTTTCCAAGCTCCTTTAAGGTTATTGGCAGAATTCAGTTCCAAGTAATTGTAGGAACTAGATCCCCATTTCTTTCCCTGCTATCAGCTGGAAGCTGCTCACGGGTCCTTCAGGCTGCCTGCCTTCACTGCCCTGTGTGCCCTCCAGCTTCAAAGCTGGTGACACAAAAACTCCTTCATTGGTTGATTTTATCTGATTCTGCTTTCTAGATCCAGATTTAAAGGTCCACATAATTACATCAGGGGCTCTTCGACAATCTACCTTTTTTTCAAATCCACTGATTAATAAATGTACATTTGAAAATCACTTTCCGCATGTAGCAATGCATAATCACAGAAGCGCTATCTCATAGTATTTACAGGTCCCACCTATTCTCAAGGGTAGAGAATAGACAAGGGCTGGGCTCGCTGAGAGTCACCTCAGAATTCTGCCTACCACACCATCCACGCCTGATTTCTAATTTTAAGGGGAAAATCAAGCTTTCACAATGAAACGTGGTTTTAGGCACATATATTTTGGTAGAGGTTATTTGGTTGAGAATTTTTTACTTCTATTCTTAGTTTGCTGAAAGTTTTTATCTGAACAGTTGTTGATGTTTTTTCAAATGATTTTTTTGTATATCTGTTGAGATGATTGTCTGGATTTTATGTTTTTTGACTTTTAAAGTCAATTTATATGGTTAATTACATTGATTAATTTTTAAATTAAATTTAATGTGGTGACATTGGTTAACAGGATCACATAGGTTTCAAGTGTACATTTCTATGATACATCATCTGTATATTACATTGTATGTCCATCATCCAAAGTCAAATCATCTCCCATCATCATACATTTGGCTCCCTTGACTATTCCCCCTCCTCTTCCCTCCAGTAACCACCATACTGTTGCCTGTGTCTATAAGTTTATATCCTACATATGATTGAAATAATATAATTCTTAGCTTTTCTGACTGACTTATTTAGCTTAACATAATATTCTGAAGGTAATGCCATGTTACACATGGCATTATTTCATCTCCCCCCCCACTTTATTTGTATTGTTGACACTCTTACAGATGTTCCCATCTCTCTGCCCTTGCCCACCTCCACCCATTGCATGGAGCCCCTTTCTTCTGGCGTTCACCACACTTTTGTCTGTGTCCATGGGTTATGCACGTATATTCTTTGGCTAATTCCTTCACCTCTTGCATTTCATCCCCGCCTTACCCTTCTCCTCTGACAACTGTCAGACTGTTCCATGTATCTATGCCTCTGTTTCTATTTTGTTCATCAGTTTATTTTGTCCATTCAATTCCACATATAAGTGATATTATATGGTATTTGTCTTTTTCTGGCTGGTTTATTTCACCTAGCGTAATAATCTCCATGTCCATCTATGCTGTCTTAAAGGTAAGATTTACATCTTATTTATAGCCCCATAATGTTCCCATGTGTAAATGTACCACCACTTCTTTATCTGCTCATCTACTGATGGGCACTTGGGCTGTTTCAAGGTCTTGGCTATTGTAAATAGTGCTGCTGTGAACATAGGGTTGCACATAATCTTTCGAATTGGTATAAGTTTCCACTTACTTGTATATTTTGCAATTTCTTTCTTCAGTGTCTTAAAGTTTTCTGAATACATGACTTTTACCTCCTTGATTAAATTTATTCTTAAGTACCTTTTTATTTTTTTTTGGGGGGGGGGCTGCAATTGTAAATGCGATTGTTTTCTTAGTTTCTCTTTCTGATAGTTCTTTGCTGGTGTACAGAAATGCCACTGATTTCTGGATACTAATTTTGAATCCTGCTACTTTGCCATATGCATTTATTCATTATAGTAGTTTTTTAGTGGCATGTTTAGAGTTTTCTATTACAATATTATATCATCTGCAAATAATGACAGTTTTACTTTCTCCTTTCCAATTTGGATGTCTTTTATTTATTCTTCTTGTCTAACTGTTGTGGCTAGAACTTCCAGTATGATGTTGAATAAGAGTGGTGAAAGGGGGCATCCTTGTTTTGTTCCTGAGTCATATTACTTTTTAAGCATTGAATCAACTTTGGCTTATCGAGATAACTCCCCACTTATTATGAATTATAATTTTTTATATTTTGCATGATTTTATTTGCTAGTATTTTGTTAAAGATTATTGAATCTATGTTCATGAGGGATATTATCATGCAGGTTTTTTTGTATTTCTTTTACTTTTTAAATCAAGGAAATGCTGGCCTTAAAAAATTGATTATGACATGCTCCTTCCTCTTATATATAGAGGCATACCTCAGAGATATTGTGAGTTCAGTTCCAGACCACTTCAATAAAGCAAATATTGGAATAAAGTGAATCACTCTAATTTGTTGTTTTCCAAGTATATATAAAAATTATGTTTATACTATTGAGCATATAATAGCATTATGTCTAAAATAAACAATGTACATACTTTAATAAAATATTTTCTTGCTAACAAATGCTAACCATTATCTAAGACTTGAAAAAATGGTGTCAATGGATTTGCTTGATACGGGGTTGCCACAAACCTTCAATTTGTAGAAACCACAGGATCTGCAAAGTTCAATAAAGTGAAGCACTAAAAAAGGAAGTATGCCTGTAATTGGACTATTTTCTTACTTGAAAATTAGCTAGAATGCAACATTAAAATCATTTGAGCGTGTTTTCTCTGTGGATTTTTTACCAAAAATTCAACTTACTGATTAGCTATAGAACTTACCTGGTTTTCTAATTATCCTTGAGTGAGCTTTTGTCATTTTATTATTTCATCTAAGTTGCTGAATCTATTGACATACACACATACTTAATAATCATCTATTGTCTTTTTAAAGTGTTTGGAATTTATCATAATGCCCCATTTTTTATTCCTGATAATGCCAATTTGTGTCTTCTCAATTGTGTTCCTGATCAATCTAGCTTGACCTTTATCAATTTGATCCAATTTACTTCTCTATTGTTTTTTATTTATATTTTTAAAAATTTTAAATAAGTTTCTTATTTTATAAGAATTTTAGATATAAAGGAATATTGCAAAGTAATTATTGAGAGTTTCCATATACTACAGACCTATTATTAATGTCTATATTACTATGGTAGTAATGAACTATTGATACATTATTATTAAATAAAATTCAAACTTCATTCAGCTTTGCTATGTCTTTATGTAATGAATAATTTTTCTGGTTCAGGAGCCCATCTAAGATATCCCATTCTATTTAATCTCACCATGTCTATTTAACTCTTGGCTGTGATGGTGTCTTAGATTTTCCATCTTTTTGATGACCTTGATAATTTTAAAGAGTATTGCTCTGCTCAGCTCTTTTGTATAATGTTCCTCATTTAGCATTTGTCTGACAATTTTCTTCATGATTAGACTGGGGTTATGGGTTATTGGGAGGAAGATCACTGAGGTTAAGTGGCATTTTTATCACATCATAACAAGGGTACCTCACTTATTGCTGTTAATGTT